>JAEIHY010018356.1:0-11790 GCA_018904565.1 Drosophila tsacasi
CACAATAGACCCTAGTGGTCGCAGTGCACTAACCTCTTTAAATATTATTATTATTATTACTTGAGAGAGCGAGATGTCGAACAAGCCATGCTTTGAGGTGGTAAGAATAGTGTTTGTGGAATTATCTGAGGACCAATTAGCCCGTGGGATATTAAAATCCCCAAGAACTACTAAATTTTCCCTATTATCATCAGCCAGAGCAGTCGTGTGGATCTCATGACTGCCTGCGATGACTTCTGGAGGTCGTCGCAAGGGGCAGGGCAGAGTAAACGTCTGCTAGGTAGCTATAACAGCAAGAGGACCAATGAGTGTTTGGAGTTGAGCAAAGAATCTCTCTGAATAGTCACGAGTTTCCTGACCGGGCACTGCAGACTGCGCAAGCATCTGCACAATCTCAAGATAGGCGAGGATAGTCTTTGCATACTTTATTTGGAAGAAGACGAGACTCCGGTACACCTACTTGATGGGTGCCCAGCTATCAGTCAGTTGAGGTTGGCCCACTTGGGGGCCTTATACTCACCACACAGCAAATGAGGTCACAAGGCGACATCATCGCATTCTTGCGATGAACTGTTCGAGGAGCTATAGCTCCGACATCGAATCCGTTCATATTGATTGAAATTAAATTTATACGTTTCAGTGTTACATAATTTTCCGCTTATTCTTTAAATTATTTGGTCACACTGGTTCCCAAGCAAAATATATAGCCAATTCGCTTGCAACATATCGAAAGCAAATTTATCTTATGTCAGTACCAAGCTTTATGGTTATAACTAAAATAAACATAAAAATATTTATACACTTGCCCGCATAAAATAAACTTGGAAAACGGATAACTAAGATCATTTCTTATAAAAGTCATAAACAAACTAAAAAAAAAAATGTGAATTTTGTATATAAACATTAGTTTACCAACTATGTCCGGCCTAAGGGGCGTCCTTCGGTCAGATATAAATTGTCCAGCTTTGCTGAAAGCCCTTTCGAACTCACCAGAAGTGGCAGGCACGCACAGAAAATTTAGAGCGACTTCTTTGAAGAACGCCATATAGTTCAAAAGTTCTTGAAAGTATAATTAGTTCATCAATTATAATGGCTCAATGACATTGCTTTTAAAAATCCTTACGCATCAAGAACTTGTCCATCTTAACGCCATTGCCTGCACCACCAATCGAATAACTTATATAAAATAATAAAAAAAAACAAAAACAAAAAAATTGCCTAATTTACGTACCTTTCTTTGCATTATCTCTTGATAGTAACGGCACAGAAACATCGATGATTTAGAAAATTCGAAAAACATCGAAGCATCGATGTTTTCATCAATGTTTTGACACCCTTACCAATGAGGCGGTTGAGAGGAACCCCTGGATTCCCCACAAGGATTTTTAGATATGTAAATATATTAGTATACCTAGAATAGGATTGGTGTAAGGAATTAAGTAAATATGTATATATCAGTATCATTAGAGTAGGATCATTTGTAGTTGTAATTAGGTTAATATTTTGGGATTTTGGGTAGTAATATAGTATAGTACTTAAGTATAGATTAGGAGGCAACAAGACTCCAGAAGAGCATCTCTGTACATAGCTAGGCTAATCCTAATCCCTACCTCCACACACGCCCTGGTAGGGCCCAGCCACACAAGGAAGCCAGCAACATGCAGGTCCGTAGCTAGACCTAACTGGTAGTACGGGCACAAAGTAATGAAGGACGGGTGGGATTAAAATTCCGAATTAAATTGTAGTAACTGATGCGTACTTACTTTGCATTTCCACATCACACGCAAAAGAATCAGCGATCAACTGGAACTAGGGTCTTTCTTTTTCTGATATGTAGAAAGACTGTGTAATCACAACTACATATATCACATAAATTGTTAATTTTCTTATCCGCTTGTGGGATCTAAAACAACTTTACTGTAAGGTTAGGTGTGTAAACGTTTATGACTGTTTATGATATCGAAATTTCATATCGATAATAATCAAATACTAAAATAACTTGAACTCAGAAAAGTATCGATAAACACGAGTGCCAACGTTACCAATATCGCTAACACCGACAATGTGGCGCGAAACATTTTAAAAACTTCAGTGCTTGATATTTTTCTAGATATTAATTTTTTCCAGAAAAGGGGAAACAGAAAGGACTTCAACGCCAAGGAAAATGACCGGACTTGGAACCCTGACCGCTGCCCGCAGGATTCAAGCTGCGGAATCAGGACCAGAAGACTTGGTGGTGGCAGCCTCTACATTCCAAATCCTGGCCTGTAGGCCCCATTTATTCTGCCTGTCTCACAAAATAAATATTTCTGTGGCTGCTGCGCCTGCTTTGGACAGCTCCAGTACATGTCCAAGGAACTCGGGTGATTGCATATCCATATTTTAAAATATGTGATGGGCAGAGCGAGAGGCAAACAATCGGGACTGTCTGTTTTATTAAAATTTGTACTATTTTCAGCAACGCGCTTCCATCTACCATCCACCATCTTTTGCACCGTTGGCGCATAAGGTTTTGATATTCCGAAATCTCTCATTTTGTTCTCCATCCATTCTCTATCTGAATTGGATTGATGCAACTCTAAATTCTTCTACATGTGATGAGCATTTGACCATTCACTGCGAAAATGTAAACAAAGATGGCAAGGAACAATTAATTTAGGGAAGACGCCAAAGTATAAAGTTTGGTCACTAAACTTGTCGGTGTTTTCCGGTATATTCTTGCCCAAAATGTAATTGCTACTATTTAGTTGAGACCCCGTATTTCTAATTTATTTTGAATTGGTTTTGTGAGCCATTCTTCAGGGACTTCGCTTTGTATTAGAGAAAAATTATTTGAAAATCTCCAAATCCTCGGCATTTAATTAATTTTAATTAGTTGTTGAACAAACAAAATATTTGATAAACTATTCATTTTAGCTCCGCAGCAGGCACTTCAGACATCTTCTTTTATGTTTTGGCTGTCCCACAACTGTTCGATCAGATGGGGATGTAGCTTTGAGGGAATCGGAGTTTTACATCCGACAAAATCTCAGCTGTTTCACACTGTGTTGGAAGTCAGTTTTAACCGTTCCACCGTGTAAAATACGGTATATCGATATTTATTTATTTCTATCGTTCAACATGGTATGGCGTTGTGTGATATTTTGTAACTATCTAGCAGCGGTCACACATTATTTCTTATTCAGTAACGCACGTGTTTTTGAGTTTGTTTTTAAATAAAACTAACATTCGAAATGGGATTTGGACGGCCTCGTGGTGGTGGCTCTGGCAGAGGATTTCGCGGGGGCGGAGGGGGTGGCGGCGGCGGCGGCGGCGGAGGAGGATTTAACAGAGGTGGCTTTCGTGGTGGACGGGGAACATTTGATAATGGTAATATATTTCTTACTAAAAAGTTAATATAGTTACTAATATATATTTAACAGGCTCGCCAGATCGTGTTATTCCATTGGGCAACTTTGTTTACTCCTGCCAAAACGATCTGGTTTGCAAAGTTGGAATCCAAGATGTTCCGTATTTTAATGCTCCCATATATCTTGAGAATAAGGAACAAATAGGAAAGATTGATGAAATATTTGGAACAGTTCGTGATTATTTCGTATCCGTCAAATTATCGGATAATGTGTATGCCAACAGCTTTAATCCGAATCAATCATTATACATCGATCCTGGTAAATTATTGCCAATTGCTAGATTTCTTCCGAAACCTCCGCAACCGAAAGGAGTTCAGAAAAAGGCTGGTCGCGGTGGAGCTGGGGGTGCTTCTGGCTTCCGAGGAGGTTCATCTCGCGGTGGATCAGGTAAATTCTATAAGATATATCAAGTTTTGTACTGTAATAAATATATTCTAATATTTTCCATAGCAGGACGCGGCGGTGCTCGTGGTGGAGCAAGGAATAATTTTGGAAGCAGCGGTGGATTTAGGGGGCGTGGCGGAGGCGGTGGCGGATTTAATAGAGGAAGAGGAGGTGGCGGTGGCTCCTCCGGTGGACGTGGGCGTTGGTAGGTTTTTTGTGGTTTAATCATTAAAATCACAAAGAAAACGTACAAAATTAAATGTGCTTTGAATTTTCATTTCAATTTAAAAACTGTAAAACTAGTTTACACAAATAAATTTTCAAAAATAAACAAAAAAATATTACATTTATTAAAAAGGAAAAGAATGCGAATGTCGTTAATGGTATAGTGGGTGGGGATAAAGACGTCTAAAGTGTTTGTTAATACGAAATTTTAGAACATAATATCCTGAAGATCGGCCAATTGTCATTTCATTTAAAGGGTAAGCGGAGAAGAGCATTGAGAGCGTGTTCTGCGTTCACATCCCAACACAAACATTAAGAAAAATAAAGCAACGCAAATTGAGCATGAGCTCCATATACTTTTGACTTATTTTTCCGGAAAACTAAAAGGTTGGCCCTTCAATGAGTATTGAGATCTAGAAATACGAGCCCTCTAAAAATAAAGTGGGAAATTTTGTCGCACCGACCCCAACAGCACCAAATTAAAAATTTGAATTGTCCCTAAAATGTACAGACATACCTGGTTGGTAAAACGCTTTTTATAAAGACAATTAAAAGCTAATATTAAATTTATCGTGAATATATAGTACTTGCCTTGAGCACACTCTCTTATCGTCGCGTCGGCACACATATTCATGTTCAGAATGGAAATACAAAATATGGACAAATTTTTCAACATTATTTTTCTTTTTATTATTAAAGCGTACATAATGTATTTTAATTCTACATACTTCATAAACGTTAATTGTTTTCAAGTGTTATATTTACTTAATCGCTTACGTTTGAGTGATTGCTATCAATGTTCCAGTTATGTATTATTCACTTAAATGATAGTGTAACATTTATTATTATTATCATTTAATACATATTGTTGTTAACCTTTGCCACTATCTATCAGTCCAATAATTATATATTGACTTAAAAAGTTCTTAATTATTACACATATAACTTCTTAGCTGCAAATAATAGTATAAGTAATTTAATATTAGTACATTATATATATTATATACTATATATACATATTTAGGCATAGATTTATTTATTTGCAAAAACTTGTATGCTATTTTCTGAATTATTCAGAGACAAGAGTTTGGTTCTTAACTTAAAAACTTAACTGACTCGAGCAAGTATAATACTAAAACATAGAAACTTATTGCAAAATAATGATTACATTTTACATTTGTTAAAACCTGTGACTTCAATAACTAAAAATATATCAAGTAAATATTGCAAAATCGTTCCAGCGAACACAAAACCTTGAAAAACACAGAGAAGATGGAAGCATGAATGTGAACTTTTTATAATAAAAATTATATAAAAGTGAGACTTTAAAACTAAACATAAAGACACAAAATATGGAAATTATAACTAATTTTTATTATAATTTCTTTATCACTTAATTTTGTCGTGAAGCCGAAACATATATAATATGCGTTAAACAGTCTTTTTAAATTGGCAATGGCTCTATATACATTGTTCCAAATATATTATTAATACATCATGTCCTTTAGAGACTCATTCCTTTATACGGATTGAAAGATTGTTGCGAGTTTACCTTTTAATTTTTTATATACAATATCTACACATGACTAGAGCCATATATAAATCCGTAATTATTTTATCACAGCAATATATTTATTTTTTAATTTTAAGGGTTCCGTTTGTTCTTGTAATGAAAATAATTTAGATCCCCTTTACTTTTCCAGAAATACGCATGCTGCGAAATATTTTGAACTATTATTTATTAAATATTGGCTCTCGGTCTAAAATGTTTTGTTTAATACTTTTTAAATGAAGTCCAAAATAAAAAATCAATCTAATCTCTGGTGCATAAAATCATCAATTACATTTGAAAAAATATAAAAATAATGCCGCTAGTTTTCCAAATTCAGATTGAGGAAAATTAATATAATAAAATGTAAAAATACCTTTTATTTCGTTATTTAAGATTGGTCACTTGTTATTTATTATTTAAACGTGTTCAATGACTTTTAATAATAATAAATAAATAATACAATACACAGTGCCCATTTGTTGACTAGCCGATCGAGTTTGCGAATTCTATTTATTTATATACTGTTTTGTGCAATTTATGTATGATTGACAATGGATTTACATAAGGCTCTAGTTTTTTCTTTTTTTCGCGCGTTTTAATTATTTAAATTACACAATACAACATTTTTTGTGGATATGAAGTATTCTCTTATTCTTACGGAAATCAAGATATGTTTAATTAAGTACCTTTTGATCTCCAAAGAGTAATTACAACAAAAATTAGGCACGAATTAGATTATTTTTAATGTGATTGGGCAAACAAAAATTTTAATGAAAAAAAAAAAATATTATTAAACCTGGTTGATTGGTTTCGACAAAAACTGAATTTCAAGACTAGTTAAAAAATTGCAATACAAAAATTGCAATACAATAAACGTTTGTCAAAAATAACAAACATTACCAAACAAATGATCGTTCCATTCAATAATTTGAAATGCTTGTAACATATCCTCGCCGTTTTATTATGTTTGGAATATTAAGTAGGTCTATCAGGTCTTATGGTCAATAAATTCGTAAGCATTTGTCAGTATCAGTACGTTCTATGTGAAAATGGCTTTCTATTTACAAAGATTTATGTTTATTTCTTTAAGTTGCAAAATTAAGTTCCCATCAAATCGAAAATATGTTGAAAAACGATAGTTCTTTTTTTTTTTATTTGTCCTATATAGGTATAGGTTATATTTAAAGTAAATGAAAATATGTTGAAAAAGGCGGAATTATCTTTTTTCTTTTAATTTCCTGATCGTTCCTATGGCAGCTACATATATGATAAAGTGGTCCGATCTGGCTTGTTTCTATACATTCATCAATATTCATCAATAAGTCCATTGGAACATAAACTTTTGACTAAAATTATAATACCATGGTAGGGTATAATAAGATTTAACTTAAGGGGGTCTTCTAGTCACACGCCCGAAATTTTAGCCTATTTTCTGAAATTAATTGTGAGAAAACTGTACAAGATAATGGAATAATTTTTTTTTTATTAGTTTTGTACATGTTGAGGCTTGAAAATGTGAAATGTTTAATGTGTACAGCGAATCATTCGTTTTTGATAAGGGGTCAACGTAGTGTTGGGTACATTTTAGGTGTCAACTACCCTTACACTTGTCTTTAATGAGAAAAATTAATTTTATTTTTGTTTCAGTTTTACCTTGCCTATGCTTCTCCGACTACGATTGTTTTAATTTAAAATTTGTTTGTTTATATAGGATTTTTGTGAAAACTAAAATAGGGAACAAGATAGATGATTAGATTAACTGGTAGAAGTCTTACGAGAAAGTTTAAAAAGGGCGATTTACGGGAAAATGCGTTTAGAGATAGGGAAACATTAGAGGCGGCTATATTTCCGGCTTCGTTAACCCAAGAAGGAATGTGTTTTTCTCAAATACCTTCATATGACGTGTTCCTCATATCCTCGATAAAAAATGCAAAAAAAAGAAATAATAAGTTTTTCAAAATTTGTAACTAGAAGACCCCCTTAAGACAAATAAATATTGCCACAAAATGTATCATTCATTAAAAACAAAATGCCATGAATTCGGGGGAATTACTATTTAATTTTCAATGGATTTCAAAAATCCATATAGCAAATTACGGTATATACTTGGTTTTGTTTTCAGTAGTATTATTATTTATTAGGCGGATCTATTTGGCATTGCCTCTAGCTTGGTATAGATCTGTACATATATTGGGCATAAAAGCCTTAAACAAAAAATATCTATAAATCTTTATTTGGCCTCTAACGGAGCTGTTGTTGTAAAGTTGTTGTGCAAAGGGATACATTTAAAATTTAAATATAATTAAAAAAAGAAGCAGTAATGTTGGTTGTTGTTGGCACTGAGTAGTATTTATTTAATGGCCACTTTTTTACGGAAGAATGGCGATGGGATGGTTGTGTCGAGGAGGATTATTGCACATAGTGTTTTTCATACAATTCTCAAACAGAAGTCTAAAAATATTTTATTGCAAATTGTTTTTCTTAATAAATCTGACTATCTGTCGCAAAGAGAAGTTATGACATTGAAGAGGGGCATTTTTCCCAGGCCTTCTTTACCAAAGACTCTCAGAGCTTGCTAGTGTAATAATCAAAGAGCCTGTTACTTCACAGAGCAATGTACGAGGACATGCTCTGGACAGCGCAAAGAATTGAACCCCATCTATGTATGGGTTTTCTCAGCTAAAAGTACTTCTCTGTCTGTTATGAAACGCTGATGGCTCCAGTTTCTGTAGCGCCGGCGCCTGACGATGTTTTGCTGGAAGCATTTGATTGCTGATGATGATCCGTGGTTTTTTCATGACTACTATGACATTCAGCAGCGCTGGTTTTTCCAGCATGATGGGAACTTATAGACAACATTGACGTTGTTGTTGCTTCATTTATGGTACTACTAGCCGCCGCCATTTTATTTCTGTTATTTACCGCAGATGTCGTCGTCATATGAGCAACATTTATTAACTGTTGTTGTTGGTGGAAATGTTGACTAAAGCTGCTCTTTAACAGCGACGACGGCTGATGATGATTTGTCAATTGATTAATACTCAGGGGATTGTTAATGTCTCGCGGATTAGCACCAATTGGATTTCGTATAATGTTTGGCATTACGGGAATTGGAATTGGGGAGTTGCTTAAATTATTTAAGCTAATAGTATTACCAAAGAATGGATCTAGCTTATTTGTACCTGTACTTGTACATGCGGATGTTGTCGTGGCAAAAACAGGACTTAACCCCATTCCCAGATGACTAAAACGATTGCCTAGCAACATGGTGCGATCAGGAGCTGAGGAAGTTCCGCCTCCTCCTGGAATACTGTTAGCCCCTGGAATACTGTTGTTAACCCCTGGCATACCAGTTGTTACGGGCGAGACAGTACTTGAGGTACTTGGGGTAGTCCCACCACTACCACCCGACGCTGATGCTGATGTTGACGATGTAGAAACTGATGTCGAACGTTGTTGCTGGTGCTGTTCTGTGGCATTAACATTGATCAATAGAGCAGCTGGATTTGGTGTCGTCGGATTAATAAAATTAATCATATTTAAAGGACTTGCTAAACTCGTGGTGGTGGTCGATGGACTCTGGGCAAAACTGGACATGGACCCATGATCCAAAGACTCCGCATCATCATCATCTTTATTCGCAGTTTCGACAGCATCCCCACTTCCACAGCTTCCATTGAGCTTGACATCATCATCATCATCATCGTCGTCATCGTCGTCGCTTTCATGATCATCCATGCCGCTGCCATCTTCCAGAATTCCACCATTTCCATTCATTGCCTCCATGTAGCGAATGCATTTCTTCTTGCGTCTACAAAAAATAGAAAAAGAAAAGGAAAAAAAAGCAAGAAAATAAAAATTGTTTATAAGTTTATGAGTGTTTATAAAACCTTTTTTAATATTATTAAGTGCAAATATATAGACATTCCAAAATATTGAATACACAAACACAATAGAATTTCATGCTCAAAAAGGGAATTCGGTACTCATATCGGAGGAACCTTACAAAAAAACACACAAAAAACACATATTCTGCAATTATTATTAATAATTATAATTAAATTAAATTAAAAGCATGCGCCTCTTGAAAAAACTGAATTATTTATCAATATAATTGTATTATTGTCAAGTGGGACTTTTATAAACCAAACAAAAAATATTTTAATATAGTTTGTACTTTAAACAAAATATTAAGCTTAAGGTGTGCTATAGCCTGCTATTCCCAAAGTAGCTAGTGGTTCGATTTAGGTATAAAATACCTATTTTGAATAGGTAAAATACACAAGCGATGGGTACTCACTAGATATTGGATTCGAACGAAATTATTTGAATCATGCTTTTAACTTTTAACATAAAAATGAATCATCTTTGCATATTACAAGCTTAAAAATAAGCACATCAGATTAAAAAAAACTTGAAAGCTTATTTTGATATCTTAAAAAACATAATATAGTTATTGCTATTAGTGCTAGAAATTTTAACAAAATAATAAAATAATCGTAATAATATGTGAAGCCTTTTATCAAACAACATTCAAATAACTTAATAAATTACTTTTTATTAACAACGAGTATAGAAAAACGGGTAACACAAACAACAATATTACGCCTTAATCAAAATGTATATCAGGGTTTTTTAAACGCATTATTATTATGATTTTGCCAATACTTTCAGAAAACAAGCTTAAGTTATAAATAGATTGTGATTAATAAAAAAAATGTGTAAATTTAACATTAACACTACTGTTACAAAGAGGAAAGATTTGTATTTGTTTATCTCTTAGAATTTATGTATGTAAATAGCATGACTAAACTGAACAACTACTAGGACGATTTCGAAAGTCCGTTCACCATTGAAAAAAACATCTGAATATTTCAAAAGTTGCTCACAAGCAAGATTTGTAAAAACACGACATTTTGGGGAATTATCTTCTGAAAATCCGGAATGTTTCGCAAATTAGAAAACGTATACGTTGCAATGGCGGGCCACAGAATCGATCTTTGAACGAACGTTAACAATATCAATATAAAAAGGCGAGAAGGAGAAGCGAGATTAGTAAGAAAGACGAGGTTTTAAGGAATCATCTTAAAATTCAAATCTGAGAGCGCATGCGTCGCAATTCCGGGTCACAGAATCGAGCATCGAACGTTCGCAACGCATTGCTCAAAATAGAACAAAATGCCACGAGCACATATAGAGAAATCTTTCGCTAATCGTTCGGTTCGTTTGGCAGAACAAAATGAAAGTTTATTCCAACTCTACGAACGAACATCGAGTGACGAATGCTCTCCGCGTTTTGCTCATAATAGAGTAAGAAAAAAGCAAAAGTGTGCCCGTGAATCTAGCGTCGAACGCGACCTAGAACATTCAGATTTAAACAACAGTCGTCAACTAGGCCGCGTACTTAAATTTTGGATAACGAAAACGAAAATCTTACTATTACAAAACTTTTGCCGCTTTGGATTAAGTTAGTTAAATTTTAACAGAGATTCCTAATTTTTTCTAACAATAAACATCCTATTTAACTTTACACAGGGACCGATAATTTTCGGATTTTGTAAATAAAACAAATATTTTGTAATATTTATTAAAGTTTGTTTTTTCGCCTTTAAGATAAGCACCCCTTAAAGTGAAACACGTATGCCACCTTTTTTTCCGATCATCGAAACACGATTTGCAAGCGCTGCCCGGAATCGCCTTCAGTTGCCTTAGCGAATTTTCTTTTTCGGCCTCAATCGAATTCCATGGGTTCCATTGAGTTGTAACTTGAGTTTTTTTATATATATACTATACTATATATATTATATATATATATATATGTCAAATCTGGTGAATGCTGTGATTGACCGATGGCATTGCACGAGTGTTTTGTCTTAAAATCGTTAAAAACGATGGTATTTTATGCAAAAAATTCAGCACTTTTGGATCAACCCTGCCAAGTGTCCCAAAGTATCGGTCAAAAACAAACGTGCTTCTTCAGAGCCGATGTTTAGCTCACGTGCTATCCCTCTTACACTCGCTTGACAATTTTCGAGCTCGAGCCTTTATTATACCCTTGCAGGGTATTATAATTTTAGTTAGAAGTTTGCAACGCAGTGAAGGCGGCATTTCCGACCCTATAAAGTGTATATATTCTTGATCGGCATCAACAGCCGAGTCGGGGTCGGAAATGCTTCCTTCTGCCTGTTACATACATTTGCACAAAATGAATATACCTTT
>JAEIHY010018357.1:0-15010 GCA_018904565.1 Drosophila tsacasi
TACAGCATGATCTCGGGCCGCATGGCCAGCGCCCGCGCAATGGCGGCGCGCTGCTGCTGCCCGCCGGAAAGAGAAACAGGGTAACGCTGCGCCACACGGCCCAGCCCGACCTTTTCCAGCAACGCCATCGCCTCATCCCGCTCAGCCGGTCCCGTCTCGCCCTTCACAACACGCGGGGCAAGCAGAACGTTATCAAGCACGCTCAGATGCGGAAAAAGATTAAAGTTTTGAAAAACCATCCCGACATGGGTGCGGAGCCGGTGCGCAACGTGCTCATCCGCACGGCGCCAGGGGCCACCATCCCGAGCAATGGTCACGCCCATGGCGTTAATGGTGCCACGGTCCGGAATTTCCAGAAAATTCAGACAGCGCAGAAATGTTGATTTCCCACACCCTGAAGGGCCGATGATGGAGACAAGTTCCCCCTTGCGCACCTGAAGGGATACGCCCCCCAGAATAGCACCGTCCCCAAAGCTTTTGTGAATATCCTGTGCGTCCAGCACAACAGGTTCATTTTCAAGGCAAAAAGCCGGCCCGGAGTTATCCGGGCCGGCGTTCTGATGTTCCGGTGGAACAAGAAAATCGTCAGGCAGCTTTGGTCATCCCACGCAACACATACTGGAGAATGCCACCATGCCGGTAATACTCAACTTCGTCCAGTGTATCGACGCGGCACAGAAGCGGCACATCCTGCGTAGACCCGTCAGCCCGTGTGATGGTCATGGTCACATCCATCCGAGGGGTGATTTTTTCCAGACCTTTGATGGTGATGATTTCATCACCCTTCAGCTTCAGGGTCTGGCGGGTTGTGCCTTCCTTGAACAGCAGAGGCAGGACACCCATGCCCACAAGGTTGGAACGGTGGATACGTTCAAAGCTCTCCGCGATCACGGCCTTGATGCCCAGCAACAGGGTGCCTTTCGCGGCCCAGTCACGGGAGGACCCCATGCCGTATTCCTTACCGCCGAACACAACCAGAGGGGTACCCTCTTTCTTGTATTCCATGGCGACATCGTAAATGGAGCCTTCCTTGCCATCCGGGAAGTGCTTGGACAGCCCCCCTTCGGTGCCGGGAAGCATCTCATTCTTGATACGGATGTTGGCGAAAGTGCCACGCACCATCACGCGGTCATTCCCGCGGCGTGAGCCGTAGGAGTTGAAGTCCCGCGGTTCCACACCATGCTCGATCAGATAACGGCCTGCCGGAGAATCCTTCTTGATGGCACCGGCGGGTGAGATGTGATCGGTCGTGATGTTATCACCCAGAACAGCAAGGATACGGGCGTTTTCAATGCCGCCACGTGCTGCGGGTTCCGGCGTGATATCCTTGAAGTACGGCGGGTCCTGCACGTAGGTGGAGTTCGGGTCCCACTTGTAGGTTTCAGACCCTGTGGCCACCTTCAGGTCCTGCCACTCCTTGGTGCCTTTAGACACGTTCTTGTAGCGGTTGATGAACTCTTCACGGTTGATGGAAGACCCGATCAGATCCGCGATTTCCTTGTTGGAAGGCCAGATATCTTTCAGATAAACCGGCTTGCCATCCTTGGAGGTGCCCAGCGGTTCGGTCGTGATATCTTTCCGCATGGTGCCCAGCAGAGAATAGGCAACCACCAGCGGCGGGCTGGCCAGATAGTTGGCGCGCACGTTGGGGGAAATACGGCCTTCAAAGTTACGGTTACCAGACAGAACAGAAACGGCCACAAGGTCGTTGTTCTCAATGGCGTCCACAATATGGGACGGCAGCGGGCCGGAGTTCCCGATACAGGTGGTGCAGCCGTAGCCCACCGTGTTGAAGCCCATGGCATCCAGATCTTCAGACAGCTTGGAGCGGTCCAGATAATCCGTCACCACCTGAGAGCCGGGCGCCAGAGAGGTCTTCACCCACGGTTTCGGCGTCAGGCCCAGTGCGCGGGCCTTGCGGGCCACAAGCCCTGCGGCAATCAGCACAGCCGGGTTGGACGTGTTGGTGCAGGAGGTGATGGCGGCAATGACGATATCACCCTGACCAATTTCATAATTGGTCCCGGCGACCGGCACTTTCTTGTTCGCGTCGTTTGCCGGAACACCCAGTGAAGAGGTCAGTTCTTTTTCAAACGCCGTTTTGGCTTCCTTCAGCACCACGCGGTCCTGCGGGCGTTTGGGGCCGGAGATGGACGGTACAACCGTGGACAGATCCAGTTCCAGAACATCCGTAAAGACGGGTTCCGGCGTGTCGGATGTGCGGAACATATCCTGCGCGCGCAGGTATTCTTCCGTCAGTTTGATGCGGTGTTCGTCACGGCCGGTTTCACGCAGGAAGTCCAGTGTGAGCGTATCAACCGGGAAGAAGCCGCAGGTTGCGCCATATTCCGGAGCCATGTTGGCAATGGTTGCGCGGTCAGCCACCGGCAGATGGTCCAGAGCCGGGCCAAAGAACTCAACAAACTTGCCCACAACGCCCTTTTTACGGAGCATCTGCGTAACTGTCAGCACCAGATCGGTTGCAGTCGCGCCTTCCGGCAGCTTGCCCGTCAGGCGGAAGCCGATCACGTCCGGCACCAGCATGGCAATCGGCTGGCCGAGCATGGCGGCTTCAGCCTCAATCCCGCCAACACCCCAGCCCAGAACGCCCAGACCGTTGATCATGGTCGTGTGGCTGTCCGTGCCATACAGGGAGTCCGGATAGACGTAGTCTTTGCCATCCACATTGGCGGTCCAGGCAACCTGCGCGATATATTCTAGGTTCACCTGATGGCAGATGCCCGTATCCGGCGGGACAACCGAGAAGTTTTCAAACGCTTCCTGCCCCCAGCGCAGGAACGCATAACGCTCACCATTGCGCTCGAATTCCAGCGTGATGTTTTTCTGCAGCGCATCCTGTGAGCCGTAGACGTCCACCATCACGGAATGGTCAATCACCAGATCGACCGGCACCAGCGGGTTCACCTTCTGCGGGTTGCCGTTCAGCTTCACAATCCCGTCGCGCATGGCGGCCAGATCGACCACAGCCGGCACGCCGGTAAAGTCCTGCATCAGAATGCGGGAAGGCTTGAACGGCACTTCCTTGGTGCTGCTTCCCTGCGGCAGCCAGCCTGCAATCGCCTTGGCGTCATCCACGTTGTAGGAATGACCATCTTCAAAGCGCAGCACATTTTCCAGCAGCACTTTCAGCGAAACAGGCAGACGGCTGATATCGCCAATGGTCTTTGCCGCTTCGGGAATGGAAAAATAATGGTAGGTCTTGCCATCAACCGAGAGCGTGCGACCTGTCTTGAGTGAATCGTGCCCAACCGTCTTCATAGTAACCCTTCTCCCCGATCACAGCCCATGGCTGGTGATACGTTCCGGAGCCGGCACGCCGCCATGTGCGGCGTTTTGCACTCACCCGGTCTTCCGGGCGGCCGGCTTGATATCCCGATGACGGTAGAACATACCGGCAGTCTGGCGCTGCACAAGCGGGCAGGCGACCACGAAAACGCGAACACCCCGGCTTTGGCGGGGTTTAACTGGTAACAATAAGGAGAAGTCCCATCTCCGAGCTTTTTTCCGAGTCCTTTCCCCGGCTGGTTGCTGAGTCTCTGTCAGTTTTCCGGGGGGATCGTCTGGTGCTGGATGATGTCAGCTTAACGCTGAACCCCGGCGGCGCGCTGTTACTGACCGGCCCTAACGGCGCGGGCAAGTCCACTCTGCTGCGTGTTCTCGCGGGTTTGCGGCGCCCGGATGGCGGCGCTCTGCTGTGGGATGGCGTGCCTGTCACGCAGGACCGGACGGCGCATGCAGCCCGCGTGGCGTATCTGGGGCATCAGGACGCCCTGAAGCCCAGCCTGACCGTGCAGGAAAATCTGGCGCTGTTTGCCCGCGCTGGCGGTGGAGAGATGGACGCGGCCCTGAAAGCTGTTGACCTTCTGCATCTGTCCACTCTACCCGCCCGCCTGCTGTCCGCCGGGCAGAAGCGCCGCACGGCGCTGGCCCGTGTGCTACTGGCGCAGGCCCCGCTCTGGCTGCTGGATGAACCGAGCCTCGGGCTGGACGCCGCCGCCGTAGACCTGCTGGGAGACGCCATTGCCGCCCACCGCGCGCAGGGCGGCCTTGTTGTGGCGACAACCCATGTCCCTCTGCCTTTAGGAGAAGTCAGCCATCTGGCCCTGCCCGGCATGCCAGACCAGAGTCGGGGCTGGTGGGGTGCGGAAGAGACCAGTCTGGCGGGAGACGCAGCATGATGGAGCTCTTTTGTGCCGTCGTCCTCCGGGACCTGCGGCTGGCCCTGCGCCACGGCGCGGACACGCTGGGCGCGGTTCTCTTCTTTATCTTAACAGGTACACTGTTTCCGCTTGCTCTCGGTCCGTCGCCCGAGCTGCTGCGCCACATGGCACCCGGCATTATCTGGGTCTGCGCCCTGCTGGCCGCCCTGCTACCGCTGGACCGCCTGTTTGGGGCCGAGCTGGAAGACGGATCACTTGATCAGCTTCTGCTGCTGGGTCTGCCGCCCTCTCTTGTCGCTCTCGCCAAAATTACCGCGCACTGGCTGACCACCGGTGTACCCTTGCTGCTGGCCGCCGTGCCGCTGGCTATTATGCTTGGCCTGCCCACCGCCACGCTGCCTATTTTACTGGCGGGTCTGCTGCTGGGGTCGATGGTCCTCTCTCTTATAGGGGGCATGGGGGCCTCCATTGTGCTGGGGGCCAGACGCGGCGGGGTTCTTCTGCCCCTACTGGTGCTGCCACTTATCACGCCAGCCCTGATTTTTGGGGCCGCAGCGATTGACGCCGCCCGCACCGGCCTGCCCTGGGCACCGGATCTTGAACTGCTGGGCGCGTTCCTGGCCGCCGCCATTCCCCTCTGCCCACTGGCCGCCGGGGCAGGCCTGCGGGCGGCGGTGGAATAACGCCGCTCTCTCAAGACGCCTTAGCAAGGCCACACCACGCCAGATATCTGGCCGGTGTGGCTTTGCGCGGCGTTCAGTCAGGACTTTATCCGCAGATGCGCTCCCCCGCTTTTTGCCCTGTTATTTTACGGTGCCGGGTTGGAATGGACCTGATGAATCGCGTTGATTTTAGCCTCCAGCTCCGGCGTGATCTGGACCGTGACGGATGTTAGTACCGTCATCAGTTGCTCCACGCTGGTCGCCCCGATGATATTGGACGTAACGAACGGGCGGGACGTCACAAACGCCAGAGCAAACTGCACCGGGTCGATCCCTTCTTCCCGCGCAAGGGTCAGATAGGCTTCCACGGCCACATCCACACCCGGTTTTTCATAACGCTGGCCACGGTTGAACAACGTCGTCCGTGCACCAGCAGGCCGCGCGCCGTTCAGATATTTGCCCGTGAGATAACCCTGCGCCAGTGGAGAATAGGCCAGCAGGCTGACTTTCTCCCGCAATGCCATTTCCGCCAGTCCAATTTCAAATGTTCTGTTGATCAGATTATAAGCATTCTGAATCGAGGCAACACGCGGCGCGCCCTCTTTTGCGCAGGCAAGAGATTTTGCAACACCCCATGCGGTTTCGTTTGAAAGACCAACATGACGGATTTTCCCTTCCGCCACCAGATCCCCCAGTACGCCCAGCGTTTCGTCCAGCGGCACTTCATCCGCGTCTGAAACCGTTGTGAAAGTTGTTCCACCTTCACCAAACAAACCGATTTTACGATCCGGCCAGTGCAGTTGGTACAGATCGAGATAGTCCGTCCCCAGCCGTTTCAAAGAGCGCTCCAGCGCGTAACGGATCTGGCGCGGCGTCAGGCGCACTTCCTCTCCGTCAGGCCTGAACCACGGGGACTGACTCCGGCCAACCACCTTGCTGGCCAGAACAATTTTATCACGCGCGCCACGCACCTTCAGCCAGCTCCCGATAATTGTTTCCGTCGCGCCATATGTCTCGGCGCGCGGCGGAATGGAATAAAGCTCAGCGGTATCAATAAAATTGACGCCATGCTCCAGAGCCAGATCAAGCTGGGCATGCCCTTCTGCTTCTGTATTCTGCTGCCCAAATGTCATGGTGCCCAGACAGAGTTCACTGACCAGAATGCCGGTACGGCCAAGCTCACGATACTGCATGACTGAGTTCCTTCAGAATGTTTGCAGAAAATTATACCGCGAAACTCAAAAACATCACAGCACACAGAACAATAAACAAAAATTTCACATTAAAAGCCACTTCGTATCCTGAAAAAATATTGTTAATTCCTCAAACACACTATGGACGAACGCAGAATTTTCAGGACGCCTGAGAGCATCCTGCCTGCCTCATAACGGCACCGCATACAGACCCTCTACAGGGACCCCATGGAGACTGATAAAACCCCTGACATTCAACCAGATGTGGAGACCATGAATGTCCGGTACTGTTCTTTTTTCCCCCAAACAGGTTCAGGAGCTTATCTCCACGGGCAATGTTGTGTTTATTGACGTGCGAGACAGCAAGGATTTTGAGGCAGGCCATCTGCCCGGTGCTGTGAATATGCCGGATATCTTTACCTATCTTGCAGAAACAACAGAAGACGGTCTGAAAACCCTTCAGGAAAAATTTGTAGCCCTGTTCTCTGAATATGGTCTCGATGGTACGAAAACCGCGATTATTTACGAGGACGCGCTACATACGCGGTATGGCGGATCATGCCGTGGCTACTGGATTTTGCGTTATCTGGGCTACCCCAATGTTGGTATTCTTGATGGTGGCCTGATGGCATGGAAACAGGCTGGCGGCGACCTGACAACGGAAAAAACCAGACCAGAGCGCTCGGTTTTTCCGGTCTCTCTTCAGAATAGTCTGATGGCAACCTATCAGGATGTGCGGCATGCGCTGACAGACCCCAGCGTCCGCCTGCTGGATAATCGTGACAAAGTGGAATGGCTGGCAGAAAGCTCGTCCCCGTATGGCGTGGACTTCGCCCCACGGAAAGGCCGTATTCCCGGAGCTGTGTGGATCGAATGGTATGAGTTCATGAAAGTCTCTGACGGGCAGGCGTCTTTTCGCTCTCCTGAAGAAACTCTCCCCCTTGCCGCATCCCGTGGCCTGAAACCTGATGATGATATCATCATTTATTGCTTCAAAGGCGCACGTGCCGCCAATACCTATGTTGCCCTTTCTCAGGCCGGTTTCAAAAAACTGCGGATTTATATGGGGTCATGGAACGAATGGTCCCGTAATCCTGCGTTGCCAATTGAGGGCGGCACCCCGAAAGCAGCAGCCCCGTTTCTGAAACAGTAAATCAAAAAGCCCCCGGCTGCCGCAAAGCAACCGGGGGCCTGCCACAGGCTCTCAATGGTGAGCTGTGGCTTATTTTGCCTGAGGTGCAGCAGGGGCCTGCTGCGGCACAGCCTGCACATTGACTGACGCATAGCGCACAGCGTTCTGGGCATCCCGCAGGGCTTCACTGGCCTTGTAAGGGTTCCCTTTAAGAACCTTTGCAGCACGGGACACATCTTTACGGGTCTGCTCAAGCGGAACCGCAGCGATAATATAATCCGCATCAATACCGGAGACTTTCAGCACCTCTCCGGCCCGTGCCGTATTACCTGCCCGCAGATGGCGATTGGCGGCTGCAACCGCCGCGTTTTTCTCCGGTGAAGGCTCAATTGCCTCGTCCAGCACAAGTTCTCCATCAATCGGCAACCATGCTACCGGCGTGCTGCTGGCAGACGCCGTGTGAGCAGGCTGTGCGGCTTTTGTTTTGGCGGGTTGCAGGTCTGTTTCCGCTTTCTGGAAGGCTGTATTGTCTACGCGGGCGCGTTCAAGCGCTGTACTGGCGTCTGTAATCAGCCGCCCCGCTGTTTCCAGATCCCCGTCAAAAATAGCCTGACGCGCCAGACCGATATCTTCAAAGGCCGTGCCGCCATCCACAGAGAGGCGTCCAAAATCCTGCGCGGCGGCATCTGCTGCAGCAGGTGAAGCCGCTGGGGCGGGTGTTGCGGAACTGGTGGTCTGTGCAAACCCTGCTCCGGCAGGGGCCGCAGAGGCCAGAAGAGCCGCAAGCATCAGTCCTGTTTTTTTCATGAAATCTCTCCAGATCCGTCATAAAAGTTCGGGAGAGTGTTGAGCCAGATCAGTCCATCTGCAAAGGCAGGCCCGCACAGGGCTGGGCTGCCGTTGTGTCTGGTCCGGGCGGAAGAGGCATAAAACAAGGGGAGCAGGCCCTGAAAGGCCTGCTCCCCTGTCAAAACATATCAGATATAATGCTCGGTCAGTGGCTGAAAGCCATTGAACCGGGTGGAACAATAGGTCGAGACGTAAGCGCCTGTCGCTTCCAGATCCACCTGTTCCCCGGCTTCCAGCGCCAGAGGCAGCTCATAGGCTGTCTTTTCATACATGATATCCGCACCATCACAGGTCGGGCCGGCAATAGCGACGGGGCCTGTAGGGCCACCATCCCGTGCCGTGCGAATGGCGTAGCGAATGGCTTCACCTTCCGTTTCTGCCAGACCACCAAAACGGCCGATATCCAGATAGACCCAGCGCGGGCCGTTTTCCCGCCCACGGCGGCTGACCAGCACCACTTCTGACCGCACAACCCCGGCCTCACCCACAATAAAGCGGCCCGGCTCCACCAGCATTTCTGGCAGGGCATTGCCGAAATGGGTGGTCATGGCGTGGCTGATCGCCTGCGCGAAATGGTCAATTTCCGGCACATCCGCACGATAACGGACCGGGAAACCACCACCCAGATTGACCATACGCAGGTCCAGCCCGGCTGCACTGAGGTCTGTAAACAGCGCGGCCACACGGGCAATCGCCACCTCATACGCATCAGAAGACAGTTGCTGGCTGCCGACATGGAAGGACAGGCCATACGGGTCCAGCCCCAGCTCACGCGCCAGAAGCATCAGCTCCCGTGCGGAGTCGAGCGTCGTGCCAAACTTGCGGGACAGCGGCCATTCCGCGCCGTCATTATCCACCAGCAGGCGGCAATACACGCGGGACCCTGGGGCATGCGCCGCCAGCTTTTCCAGCTCTTCCCGGCAGTCAAACACAAACATCCGCACCCCGGCCTCATAAGCGGCCCGGATGGCAGAGACTTTTTTGACTGTATTGCCAAAGGAAATGGCATCAGGCGCCGCACCGGCTTCCAGACAGAGAGACACTTCCTCCCATGAGGCGGCATCAAAGCAGGACCCAAGCCCTACCAGTCTGTTCAGAATCGGCATGGCCGGATTCGCCTTGACGGCATAATACACCCGCGCATGCGGCAGAGCGCTTGTCAGGGCATGATAACGCGCCTCAACCTGATCGACATCGACGACGAGGCAAGGCGTTGCTGGCTTTTGCTCAGCGAAAAAACGGGCGATTTTGGGATTCATCCCACCCATTCCCCCAATATAAGGCTCCATCGCTTTTGATAAATACGCGAGGAGGAGTTGCGAAACGGTCTAACGGACCAGCGACCAGAGAAGGGCCCCTAAAAAACGGAAACCCAGATTGCCAGAACGCTTGACGTCGTTGCGTAACCTCAGAGGGCCAGTGGCACGTGCGTTGCTGCGTAGGGGGGTGCATATGAGGCCAGAACGCCACAAGCGCAAGTCAAAAAAAGGACAGTTTTAAAAAAACATGGAAAACAGGCCTGAGGGGCTATAAAACCGGGCTTCATTCGGTTTCTTCACGTCTGCACAGCCTTCTGAACATTGCAGAACCCCCGTTCTCTTCCGTGAAGGGAACCGCCCGTTACAGCACACCAAAAAGGATGCTTTATAAACGATGCAGGTTCTCTGTGATCCAGCCGCTCCGCGTCCGCATGATCAGGCCCCCGCACAGGGGCAGACCACAGACGCCTCAGCCCATAACCCGACTTTCTCGCGCCCTTCCGCCCTGCGGTGGCGGGACTGGAAAGCCATTTTTACGCTGACGTTCAAAAGCCTGATTTCCGGCCCGACTACCCTCGTGGCCGCAGGCTGCGCTTTTTATACCACCCTGTCCCTCTTCCCGGCCATCAGTTCCCTGATTTCCATCTACGGGCTGGCGTTTGATGTGCAGACAGTCACCCCTCAGCTTGAAGTCCTGCGGAATTTGCTGCCACCGGGAGCCTATGCTCTGATTTATGACCGGATTCAGACACTGGTGGCCGAGCCACACAGCTCTCTGACCGTCACCCTCGTGATCTCGCTCAGTGTGGCGCTGTGGTCTGCCTCTGCGGCCACAAAATCGATTCTGGCAGCCCTGAACATTGCTTACAACACGCAGGAAAACCGTAACTTCTTTGTGTTTCAGCTGACAGCGCTGGCCATGACACTGTCCGCCGTGCTGGGTGCGGCTCTCACACTGGCGCTGATGGTGGCACTCCCGCTCCTGCTCAATCTGCCAGCCTGGCTGAACATCCCCACCCCGCCCGGCTCCATCGAGTTTCTGGCCCAGTGGAGCGGCCCGGTGATTATGTTCACCTTCCAGATTCTGGCCATGTCCGCGCTTTATCGTTTCGGGCCGGACCGCAAGACGCCCGGCCTGTGGCGCTGGGTTATTCCGGGGGCGCTTTTTGCCACCATTACATGGGTTATTGTGGCGTTTGGCTTCTCTTATTACGTGGCGCACATTGCCAGTTATAACGCCACCTACGGGCCTCTGGGGGCTGTCATTGCCATTATGATGTGGTTCTTCGTCAGCGCATGGGTTGTGCTGATGGGCGCGGAACTCAATGCCGAGATGGAAATCTACGCCCGGGGCGAACGCCGCAAGCCGCTGACCTTCTGATTTTCCCCATAATCCCGCATCCTTTGCGGGAGGGACGCACAAAAAAGGCCGGTGCAGGAGCATCCTGACCGGCCTTTCTCTCTCTTCGGTGCGCCGACGGGTTTAGTGGCGGGCTGATCTCGCGCGGGAACGGTGCAGAACACGCACACCGGACTGCGGCTGCGCCGCATCCATCTGCAGGGCACCAGAATCCAGGGATTCGCTGCCATCCTGCGGAGCAGACGCCACTTCAATCGGGGCGGTTTCAATTTTCACATGGGCCACGCCAGCGCCGAGCATGCCAATGCGTGCGGCAGCGGCCTGTGACAGATCAATAATGCGGTTATGGCTGTAAGGACCACGGTCATTCACCGTCACCACCACGGAGCGGCCGGTCTCTTCAGACGTCACAAGCAGTTTGCTGCCCAGCGGCGCGGTCGGGTGGGCTGCGGTCAGGCTGGCCTTGTTAAAGGCCGCGCCAGAGGATGTGCGGCGATTATGGAAACGCCCGCCATACCAGCTTGCCATGCCTTTCTGGAAGTGGTGTGCGTGCGCGGAGTGTCCGGCTCCCGGGGCGTCAAAAGTGGGGTCCTGCTGCTCACGCGCGGCCAGAGCGCGCTGAACGGAGTCGGCCCATGAGGTTGTCCCCTGTGGTCCTTGAGCTGCGGCTTTCGCTGCCGCTCCAGAGGCCATGGAGGCCATAACAAACACACTTCCCAGAAGTGCCCGGCGCAGGGCTGACATCCGCTTGTTTACTCCGTTTTCCGTTTCACCCGGCCAGTAAAGCCGGGACACAGCACAAAAAGCAACCGCTTTCTGCCTGCTGAAACCTTTTGGCTCTCCCCCTGCATGCCCGGCCCAAATGGCAAAAACGTGGCACCCGCGCCCCCATTCCGCCGCAACAGACACGGGCCAGCAAAAACAAAGCACACGTTTTTACGCAGGATTAAGAGGTCTCGGGCATCTCTTCTCTTGGATGCTGTCCGGCATCGTGCTACGGCCCGGAACACTATGGAAAGACCCCTCATCGCTGTGTTTAACGGCCCGAACCTGAATATGCTTGGCCAGCGCCAGCCGGAAATTTATGGCCGCGCCACGCTGGATGATGTGGAGCAGATCTGCATCCAGACAGCAGACAAGCTGGATCTGGCAATCGACTTCCGTCAGACGAACATTGAAGGGGAGCTGATTTCCTGGGTGCAGGAATGCCGCAAGCGTGCGCGCGGCATCATCATCAACCCGGCGGGATACAGCCACACCTCCGTGGCGTTGCTGGATGCCCTGCTGGCCACGGACCTGCCCGTGATTGAGGTGCATATCTCCAACATTCACCGTCGTGAACCGTTCCGTCACATGTCTTATGTGTCCCGCGCCGCCGTTGGCGTGATATGTGGGCTAGGCGTGGCGGGGTATTCTCTGGCATTGCAGGCAATGACAGATCTTATTCTAGATGAGGATGACCAATGAGCGGATTGCTCGTGGACGCAGATGCCATTCGGGCATTGGCCGAAATTCTGACCGACACCGGACTGACTGAAATTGAGGTCTCGGAGAAAGACAGCCGCATCCGGGTGGCCCGCGCCCCCGCAACGGTGCAGGCTGTGGCACCCGCTGCTGTTGCCGCGGCCCCTGCTCCGGCAGCCGTCGCAGCACCTGCCGCCCCCGTGGCCGCAGCCCCGGCTGACCTCTCCCGCCATCCCGGCGCGGTCAACAGCCCGATGGTTGGTGTGGCGTATCTCACGCCTGACCCCTCCTCTCCCCCGTTTGTCAGTGAAGGGCAGATTGTCAGCGCTGGCCAGACCCTGCTGCTGATTGAAGCGATGAAAACCTTCAACCAGATCAAAGCCCCCAAAGCCGGCACGGTGAAAACCCTGCTCGTCACCTCGGGTGACCCGGTGGAATTTGGCCAGCCGCTCGCCATTATCGAGTGATGTTTTCCAAAATCCTCATCGCCAATCGCGGCGAGATTGCCCTTCGTGTCCTGCGCGCCTGCCGGGAACTGGGCATCAAAACCGTAGCGGTTCATTCCACAGCGGATGAAGACGCCATGCATGTGCGTCTGGCGGATGAAGCCGTGTGTATCGGACCGCCTGCTGCGCGGGACTCCTACCTGAACGTCGCGGCCATTCTGTCCGCCGCGACCATTACCGGCGCGGAAGCCATCCACCCCGGCTATGGCTTTCTGTCTGAAAACGCCGATTTTGCGGAAACGGTGGAAGCCCACGGTCTGGCCTTTATCGGCCCCACGGCGGAGCATATCCGCATGATGGGCGATAAAATTACCGCCAAGACCACCATGGAAATGCTGGGTGTGCCGCTGGTCCCCGGGTCCGATGGTGAGCTGAAAAGTCTGGATGAAGCCCGTGCCGTTGCGGAACAGGTCGGATATCCGGTGCTGATCAAGGCAACCGCAGGCGGTGGCGGACGCGGCATGAAAGTCGCGCGGGATGCCAGCGAAATTGAGGAAGCCTGGAGCGTGGCCCGCACGGAAGCCCGCACGGCCTTCGGCAATGATGCAGTCTATCTGGAAAAATACCTCGATAAGCCCCGGCATATCGAACTCCAGATTCTGGGCGATAACTACGGCAACGTGGTGCATTTCGGGGAACGTGACTGCTCCCTGCAGCGCCGCCACCAGAAGCTGCTGGAAGAAGCCGGGTCCCCGGCCATTACAGCAGAGCAGCGCGACACCATCGGCAAAACGGTGACGGACGCCCTTTCCAAAATGGGCTACCGCAACGCCGGCACGCTGGAGTTCCTGTATCAGGACGGGCAGTTCTGCTTCATTGAGATGAACACCCGCCTGCAGGTAGAACATCCGGTGACGGAAATGGTGTGTGATGTTGATCTGGTCCGTGAGCAGATCCGCATCGCGGCAGGAGAAAAGCTGGGCTACACGCAGTCTGACATCACCTTCTCCGGCCACGCCATTGAATGCCGTATCAATGCGGAAGACCCGGATACCTTCGCCCCGTGCCCCGGCACTGTGGCGGTTTATCACGCACCGGGCGGTCTGGGTGTGCGCATCGATAGTGCGCTCTATACCGGCTACAAGGTGCCGCCGTATTACGACAGCATGATCGCCAAGGTCATTGTCCACGCCCCGACACGGGCCGAGGCCATTGCCCGCATGCACCGTGCGCTGGATGAATTTGTGGTGGAAGGGATTAAAACCGTTATCCCGCTGCACCGCCGCATTCTGGCTGACCCTGAGTTCCAGAAAGGGGATTACACCATCCACTGGCTGGAACAGTTTACCGCGCGCCCGCACTAAAAGGGCACGCCTCCCCCGGCCGGAGCCTCGCCTTGCGGGTGCCTCTGGCCGGGGTCACAACCCCGTGACATCTTCCCTCTGCACTTGTCCAAACCCGCTGGCTTTTCCAGCGTTGAGGACAGCGCAATATGCGCTTTGAGGAGGAAGATCACGCCATGTCTTTTTCAGAAAAACTGGCCGGGAAAACCGCCATTGTCACCGGGGCCGCGCAGGGAATCGGGCGCGGCATCGCCCTGCGTCTCGCCCGCGACGGAGCCTCTGTCGTTCTGACAGACCTCAAGAAAGATAAGCTTGAAGCTGTTGCTGCGGAAATTGAGGCCCTTGGGGGCAAAACGCTTATCCAGACCTCCGATATCAGCCAGCGCGACGAGGTCTTTACCGTCGTGCAGGAAGCCGGCAAGGCGTTTGGCCATGTCGATATCATGATCAACAATGCCGGGATCGCGCATGTGGGTGCGGTTGTGGATGCAACGCCTGAAGATGTGGAAACCATTTTCCGCATCAACGTGCAGGGCACGCTATGGGGTATTCAGGCTGCGGCCAAAGCATTCAAAGCCCAGAAAAGCAAAGGCAAAATTATCAATGCCTGCTCGATTGCCGGACATGAGGGCTACGCATTTCTGGGGATTTATTCCGCCACCAAATTTGCCGTCCGGGCCCTGACGCAGGCGGCAGCCAAGGAACTGGCGTCCTCCGGCATTACCGTCAACGCGTATTGTCCGGGCGTTGTAGGCACAGATATGTGGACGGAAATTGACCGCCGCATGGCGGAAACCACCGGGGCCGAAATTGGGGCAACCTACAAAAAATATGTGGAGGGCATCGCGCTGGGCCGGGTTGAAACACCGGACGATGTGGCAGGGTTTGTGTCCTACCTTGCAAGTGCTGATGCGGACTACATGACGGGTCAGTCCGTCATGATTGATGGCGGGCTGGTTTTCCGCTGAGAAGCCACTCTCGCCCAACAAGAACAAGAACCGGGCAAAAAGAAAGGCCCCCGCAGGAGCCTTTCTTCCGGTCTTTACTCAGACCACTACGCTTCAGGCAGCAGACGTCGCCTGAACAGCGTCTTCATTCTCTTCTTCATCGTAGGAGCGGAT
>JAEIHY010018359.1:0-94853 GCA_018904565.1 Drosophila tsacasi
AAGCGCTTTGTAGTTGATCAGTTGTTGATCTCGTTGAAGGTTGTCCATCGGTGGAAGAACTCTAATAGTTCGTTAGCATCAATGAAGGTCAGCGGGAAATTTTTGGGCAGCTGAAAGGGCAGACAATGTCGTGATCAGGGTTTAGTGTAAGAGATATGTTTTAGTTGATTTTGTATAAATTATAGTATATAAAAAGTAGTGTTATTATTTAAAAAAATTATTAAATAATTTGTTAGAATTTATAACAAATACAAGTTAACACTACAAATAGTTTTTTTTAGCTTTAAGATAGTTTACGGATTTTATGGAAGGGATATTATAATGACCAAGGGTTAGGTTTACTATTTAAGTTATTAAAATTATTAAAATATTAAATATATATATATAAAATAACAAATAATTCATTCCAGTTACTCACTGCACATAATTTCAATAAAAAAAAAACTATTTAAATAGGCTCGATGACGATCATTTTTCGTATTTTAATTATTTTGTTTACTCGCGTCAATTAATTGAGTGTGAACCTTATCAGCTGAGATACTTTTTGTGTTTCGTTCTAATCGGAATAAAACATGAGGTCCACAACTGGTGCTGGTTGCCACCTGGGATCTGAATTAATATTTATTTTTTGTGAAGACCAATATCAAGGCAATCCCATTGCCCCCCTCTTAACCCTCCAACCCCTCCGACCTCCAAAAATGGCTAAAGTGCAAAAAGTTCTCGAGTCTCGGGGAGCTCTGTTCTCTATTTTTCGATTCTACAATTTTGTGTTTATTTATACAAATTACAGAAACGAAATAAAAGGCAAAAAACAAAACTACAACAAACTAACAAAAATTTCCACACATTTAAAAGGTTTTCATAGCTCTATGAAATCAACTCACGTGAGCGCTGCTGCAGTCGACGTCGCTGTTAGAATAATAANAAAAAAAAAAAGAAAAAAAAAAGGAAAAAAACAAACAGCAAAAAAAAAGCACAACCGAAATAGTGAAAAATAAAGAAACTGGCAGATAAATCAGAGAGGGAGAGCGAAAGACAGAACCTAAAAACATTGAAATGAACGCTATAGTTGCCGCAGTGCCACAACACAAGCGAAGGAAACAGATACAGATACGGATACAGATACGGATACAGCTACACTACAGCAGAGATACATCTACGGATACCCGTACAACCACAAACGTCAGCGTTTTGGTTCCATTGACGTAATAGCCAAGCAGAGAGCAAATACAAAAAATACAAAACACCGACTTTTGCATGAGTAAATTGAAATGAAGCAAAATAAATAAAAATTGGCCGGCTAGCGATCTCTCAGATATTCAGATACTTCTAAGAGAGAGAGGGAGAGATACTTGTTCTGAGTGAGAGAGAGACGCGCGCGAGCCAGCGAGCGCCATGTGAACTTTGAGACGCAGTGGAAAATGCCAAAAGTTTGGCGCGAGTGTGAGTGAGTGTGAGAGAGAGGCCAAGTGATTAGACGGCAATTAGAGGCATTAGAAAGGGAGGGGGCCAGTCAGATAGAGCAAGAGAGAGCGGCAAGCAAGCTTTAGTTTAAGTTTAAGTTTAAGCTTAAGCTTCTCAAGTTTATCTCTCCGATTGAAACTTCAATTTGCAAATAAAGCCTTGTAATTCGATATAAGTTCAATGAAATATATTATATTTAAAGATAAAGTTAAAGGCTTAATAAATAAATAGTTAAAACAAGTTGAGAATTATAAGTGAACAGCATAATTTTTTGTAATTAAGATTAGAGAGAAAATTCTTTAACCAAATTAACAACAGATTGACAACAGTTTAACAACAGATTTTAACAATTAGATTTCTCAACTGGTTCTACCTGACTGTAGGATTTAGTTCTAGGCTCAAAAAAATAATTAATAATATACCAAAATTTTTAATTTGTAACCTTAATGATCCTTTAATATTTAAATATTATTATTTAGCCCTTTTCTTATTTCAACCATTGTTTTTTTTTGAGTTGCGCGCGCCGTTTGCCAAAAATAAAAATCCCAACACGCGGGAGAGAAGCCGCCGCGAGAGAAACCGCGTGTGAGAGCGGTGTATCACAATCCATGTATCTGTGTATCTGTATCTGTGTCTGTGAGTTCGCCCTTAGCCGCTCTCCGTAGCGCGCGCTCTCTCTCTGATTCTCTCCGCGGGCGGCGTGTTTCTACACTTTGCAAGCGTGTGCCAGTCAGAAGTTAGTTGAACATTCAGCGCCACAAAAGCCACGCTAAAAACATAACAAATAAAAAATCAAAATTCAGTAAAAAATTCATTTCGTTTTAACCAAAAAATTGGCAATATTATTCGAGCAATTAAAACCACAAAAGCAACCCCGCTTTTACCGCTTTACCGCAGGCTAAAGTTCAAAGAAGACCAACCGAAAAGCACGTGTCACTGCCGAGCAGTTGAAACAAATAAAATCCAATCAAAGTGAATTATAAATGTGGAACTCTCAATAAAAAATTAAGAAATTAAGAAATTAAAATCACAAAAATTAGCCCGTGTTTGTAGGTTTGTCTGCGTGGAAACATAGAAATTAATATATACATACATATGTATTTTGGTTGGTTTGTGTGTGTGTTCTTAGGTGTGAGTGTGTGCGTGAGTGTAATGTTCAAGTTTTGTTCATAGTGCAAAAAGCAGTGTAAAACAAACAGAAACAACAATCAGCTGACTTGCGCGCACTCTCACTCTCCATTTCTCTTTTTACTCTCCTGCTCGGCTTCTCTCCCTCTAGTCTCCACTCCTCCTCGCTCTAGCGGGAAATGCACCCGCCGAGTGCAACGGTGAATACGAAAGCTTCGGCGTGTAGAGTTGGCCCCACTTCCGCATCCTCCTCGCTGTAGGTGTATTTCTTTCGGCGACCTTTCGAACTTCGAATTCGGCGTTGGTAGTGGTAGTGCCTGTATAGGCGCTTGTCACATGCGCGCTACGTCGACAGCGACGCCGGCAGCGGTGGGCACGAAGGCACTAAGACACGCCGACACCCACACAACGCAGCGCACGAACCGAGCCGAGGGAAGACGAGCTGCCGAGCGGCGGGCTGTCATGGTTTTTACAGTAAAAACAGCCGCTGCGGCAGCGAGTCACACGTCGAGCGTCGTTGAGATACAAACACACGGATACGCGCGGATACAAGAGCAACGCACCGCATAAACCTTCTAATCTCTCCAAAAAAGGATACCAAATCAATTCACTATAACCGATAACGCAGAAAGTAACTGTAAATGAAATACAAATAAGGAGTAAAATCGCAATAAATCGAATAAAATATATATATATTCAGATAATGTGTGTCTCTGTGTGTGTGTTGTTGTTCTGATTCCGATTTCGAGTCCGTTTCTGTTGTCAACATTTTTCATCGATTTTCCCTGTCGGGCGCTCGTCGTTTTTTCGCGAACTCTCCTCTCTTCCCGTCGCACCTCGCCGTCTCAAACACTCTCTCTCTCTCACGCTCGCATCCTGTCGTTCTCGTTCGTGTGTGTGTGAGTGTGCGCTACGCGTGTGTGATCGCCACCCACACCTATACCTATATACTACCTGTGTACCGCAATTCTCCAAAAGCTACTACACTGCAGCTTCCTCCTCTTCTTCACCGCCAGCTATCTGCCATCTCTGTCGCACGCCGGGCGACAAAAAAAACTATTGCAAATGCCATATTAGTGCTTTATAACTGTACAATAAGAGATATATCACAAGAAAGAAAGAAAGAAACACACACACACCTACCCAGATATAAATACCAAATATACATATGTGTATATATAGCGACGAAAGCAAAGGAGAACTTTACCCAAAAAGCAATTGATTTTATTTTTAGTGCCGCCAGAAAAATAGAAGAAAAAAGCCTAACAACAAAATTTCAGCAGCGTTTCATCGGCAGCAGCGTTAAACGTTTTTCAAACTGAAAACTGTCAACAAAATAAAACCCACAAAAAAAAAAGGAACGACGAAAACGGAAAGAGGAAAATAGAAAATAGAAAAAGGAAAAAGGAAAAAAGAAAAGCCACTGAGAGCAAAATAAATGCAGCAACTAAACTAAACGCATTCGGCATTTGCAGCAACGGCAGCAGGAAAAGACGCTATAAAAATAGCTTAATTAGCCAATGAAACAACAAATTCAATTACAAATAAAAATAAACACACACAAAAAACCAACTAAAAAGTAACCAAAAAGTCAGCGAAACAAACTTAAAACTTTTAACATAACTCAGCATAGAACGGAAGCCCAGCTAACAAATACATGAATTAGTTTTTAAAGCAACCCCCTAATTAATTCTTGTTGTACTCGCAAAAGTTGTTGTTAAAACTAAAAAATTACAAATAACATAAACACTAAGTTGAAGCAGAAGCGTTTAAGAATTGTTGAATGAATTCGCGGTGCCTTTATTTATAGCAAGCATAACAACAAAATCCAACAGAAAAGTAATAATATACACACATATATAAATACAAATATATAAATATATCTATATACAGCTCTATATATATCTATGTAAAAGTCTATAGAGAAGGATCGTATATATATATAGACGAAGCAATAAATCGTAACGGGAACGTGCAATATTTTCAAAGGTTTAATTAAATTAATTTCGATTGTGATTCAAATAAAACAAGAAAATAAGCGGCAACAACAAACTAACTAAACTAAGCAACCAAATCAAAATAATCATAAAAAAAGTGAGAACAACACAAAAATTCGTTCGTTATAATTAAATAATTGATTAATTATTAATTGTTATTGTTGTGAATTTAAAATCATTATTATTAAAATTCTTATTGCCATTCAACAACAATTATTACCATATTGTTGCCATTGTGAAAACGCACTGAAAATTCAAATTTTGAAAAAAGAGAAAAACCGCGAGAAATAACTAGAGAAAAGCAACAGCAAACTGCAGGCCAACAAAAAACCCGCAACGAGACACTTCTCTGTTCGTGTATAATCACAAAATTTCGGAAATTTTTATGAAAAAATGAGCGACAGGGAGCGATCGTCCCCAACACTGATCGAAACTGGTTTAAAAAACTTAATTGGCGGCCGTGATGGTAACTATCCACTGATCAGCGGCATAAATGGTGAGTTCAAAGGCACAAACCGAAACGAAATCAAAGGGCAATATCATAGAAATATGTACATAGTTCTGTAGTTTCGTAATAATAATGCAGGTCTGCAATTGAATCATTCTCCAAAATAGTGGGGGTAATAAAAGAATCATTACCCGCAAGTGCCGGCAATCTGTTCCCACTTGAAAACATCGAAAAAAGACACTCAGAGGCTTTCAACAAAAAAAAAGAAGCATAGTCATAAAATACGAATTATATTTTGATTGGGTCATCGCACGTCCGGAAATAAATGCAAAATAAGCAAGGGAATTGGGGGGAAGTTTTCAACATCCACATCAGCAGGGCAGCCAGACACGTTCCGTGCAAGACCCAAATCCAAATTAATGGCAGAATAATGTTTAAAATAAAACCAAACATTTTTCATTTCTTGCCAAACATAAATCAATTCGAGGCGGAGGTGGGCTGTCTTTCAGGGGTTTCAGATGGTTTTTGCCCCATTTGGTGGGGCATTTTACTCATCGAACTCATCGTTGTAGAAATAGAAGTATCTATCTATCGCCTCAAATCTAAATTGATAAGCATTTGCAGGGGGAAAACTTGAGTCGAGGGTTGTCGCAAGGTTAAAGTGTATGAGAGCACGGTCAACCGAGTGTCGCATGTACTCGTCGCTGTTGCGGAGGGGTCATTGAAGTCCGTTGAACGTGAGCCGTGACCCCTCTTACCTTCCCCTCCCACATCCGCCTCGATTAAAACCCCCTTCCCAAACTGCCGGACATCGGACATCGAGCTGTCCCTGTTATCAGTGCCTTAACCCATTGGGCAATCGGGGACAGCAATCGATTTGCTTGGAAAATAATTAGTTTCAAGTGTCTGTACGAAGGTTTTTGGGTTAAACTTAATTATAGTTAATGATGGGGTACATTTTGGTTATGCTTTTGAGGAGATTTTCCATTAAGGGATGTTAGCTTTTCTAATTAAACGTCATATTTGATATATAGAGAACTAATAATAATAATGTACTGATATATCATAATATATGATGCAACATATATCATAGTATATTATGACTTTTATAATTATTTAAATGGAAATGTTGATAATTTTTTGGGTTTCTTCAGACTAAAGTAAGCTGTTTATTTATTTTGAAAGAAAAAACTTTATGAACTTGTTCTATAAATTCATTTATGATAAATTGTTCATGTTAATAATACTTTAAATAAACTTTTGAATAAGAAAACCCTTTTAAATATTCTCTTAATTTTCACCTTTCCACAAATCCTTTATTTTTGCTCAATTTTTTCCCTTTAAAAACATTATTTCCCTAAAGAAAAATCTTGTTCGTATCCTTTTGATTCTTTTATTTATGCTCTCAAGGCTGTCGTTTATCTTACTTTGCTGCAATTGTTATCCACTTTTCATTGCGTTTCAATTCCAATTTCTTTTTCCAAACAATTACACAGCAATTTTACTACCCCATCTTGCTGCTGACTGACTTTTCCCCCCGCCAAACCCCCTTTTAAATCTGTTGCAAGACATTTGCATAAGAAAGGAATTGGTCTTGACCAGCATATGGCTTCGAAAACCATCTCTGGGGGAAAAAGAATTCAATTCGGAAAGCATTTTAATTCTCTTATTTTCAGTGCTTTTTTTTTTGCCATTTTTGTGCTGTTGCATTTTTTTTTTTGCTGGTTTCACATCAGCTCCGCCCACTGCAGCCTGCGGCAACGTAACCAGAAATCAATAGCATAAAAGCAGAACGAGAAAATGCCATTAAAAAGTGTCATAATCGGTCAGCATAATGAAAAGCATTTTCTTCTACCAAGCATGGGCCCAAGTTTTCCTACCCCCTTTTCTCTCTGGTTTTTCATATGGCGCTCAAGTCGTTGTTTCCATAAATCAATAAGCGGAAACGCAATGGAAATCTTTTTCTACAGCTAGCCAAAAGTTTTTATTTCTATATTTAATTTATTATAGCATAATTTTTGAGTTGGTCATCCGTTTTAGTTAACTTGTTTCCATTTCTTTGTTAATTTTCCCTCTTAGTTCTTATCAGCCATGCGGTTCGGTGTGTTAACAAGCCTTTGATTACCGCATTAAAAAAAAGAAACGGCACTTTATAAAACACACTAGTTAAATACGGCAAAATAAACATCGGGGGATGGAAAAGAGGCAGGAACAGCAGGCTGATAAGCCGCAGATAGCCAGGGGCAAGTGTGAAGAGCGCTGCTTGCACAGCAAACAAAATGTAACAATTATATATAAAATATATCTTGAAGTAACATTTAAAGTAGCTACTCGTAATAAGGCAGACAAATAAAGGCTTTAAAAATAAGTAAAGTAACTAAAAGATTTAAACTCTCTTTAATAAAATATATATAATATAATACTCTCAGTGTAGAAGGAAGAATTCAGCCCAGTGATAAGCCACACAAAACTAGAAAATCTTACATGAACCGGAGATAAGATTACTGGACTTTGGGTGGAAAGGAGTCGTTCTCGTCTGGCACAAATCACTCGCCCTGCCCACATAAATTCTTCGAGTGTAACACACTAATAAAAAATAACAACAACAAAAAAATATAGAAATAAAAAACCAACAGCCGCGTGTGCCGCCGTCGTCGTCGTCGAGGGCAAAGCTCAAAAGTTGGTTTAGTTCCTTTTGATAAGCAGCAGCGCATTTGATTTGTATCTAGCTGGATGAGTGGCGATCCAATTCAAAGGCGGATGACTCGTCGGTGCCGAGGGGATTTAGGTGGCAGATACCAGTTGGATCCAAGTCCAAGTCATTTGCTTATTAAGACTCATAGAGCATGCTTTTGGGTTTAATTTATGGGGGGAACTTGCTCTACATTTTCCTGAAAAGAAAGAAATGGAAGATTTTTAAGATATTTGAAAATATTTGTGAATCAAATTTAAGAAACAATTAACATGAATTATGATTTAGTTATGAGACATAAAAAAGTTGGATACGATTTAGGCATTTAGAGGAATTTGAGGAAGGCAGTATTAATAGTCGTATTACAAAATTAAACGCTGTTTAATCTATTAATAATTAAACAAAGAAATTAATCTTAGAAATTCAAATAAAGCAACAGATCTCAATCGAAATTTACCTCTGTTTGTTTTTTGCATTTCATTTAAATTGCAAACGAATTGCTTTCACTCAAATTCAACTTCAGCTAGAAGCCTAATTGATTGTCATCACCTTTGTTTCGTCCAATTGAATTATGAGGCCAAATGAATGCATTATTTCAAGTGGAATTTAAAATGCTATCTGCAAACACCACATTCACACCTATCCCGCCCCGGTAACCACACTCTGTCTCTGTCCGGGCTGATGGGCAATTATATTTTATTCGATTTGCATGTCAATGTTGCATAAAACGAAGCGCCGGCAATTGGCATAAATAAATGACAGCTCGAATTGTTGTTGTTTGACCGAGTAAACAAGTGGCAGGGATTGGGACTATCTCGACGCTCGTAGCATTTCCCTACCTTCATTATTGATTGCAAATTAGCAGCAAATCATGAATCTAGCATTTGTTTCAATGACACAATCCGCAGAAAAAGGTGACAACCCGGTGTCGCATCATGTGTGAGCGCTGCGTCAATTGATGGCTAATGTGAATCAATAATATAATCGCACAAATGCAGTGATAACCTGGCTCTTAATGCTTGTCACCAGCATCCAGCACCCAGCACCCGGCACCCTTGAAGGCAGAGAGATTAAAAATCAGCCAAGTGCGAACAGAACTTGGGCTGGAAATCCGGCTTGATATATATTTTTCCCATGGAAAAGTTAGACCAAAACCCATTGATTCATTGACTTGGAGCTTTTGTGCAATTAAAAGTTTTAATTGAAAAACCTGCCCGGCAAGAGTCTCAAGACAAAATAACATCCCTGGCAGCAGCGGTCTTTTTTGCATTTTTAATTAAGCGAAATGTGTGAAAAGCTGGTACTAGAAATATCAAACAAAAGTGGCTAGCTACAATGTGTGAAAAATATTTTCATAAATATATATGTACCATATGCAGCGGGGTGGAAAGTGCAGTTGAGGAGGAAAATCTTAAACTGAGCGAAGAAAAATGCTGGCGTGTGAATTTGTCATGCCGCGAGCAGCTGGTGTGGTAATTTTTTTGTTGTTCACACAAATTGCGGTCAAACAATATGTTTGTTGCCAGTCTATTTTCGACATGATCGCGATGCGTATCAAAAGTCTATATATCTATATCTATATTTATATATATACATATATATCTATATATGTATTTTTATATCCTTAACCAAGTGGGCCAGCTTAAAGTGTGAGTCGAGTCGAGTGTAGGGCGAATGTTTAATCAATTTTCGCTGAGTTGCCTTTTAAAAAGAGCAAAATATGTGGGAAATTATTTGCTGGCATTTGGCCATGCCAACCTTTATGTATGCCCCGGTCTGTGGTCTATATGGTCTTGGCGCTTGTATATGTGCAGGTGTGTATGTGTGTGTGTGTGTGGGTATCATCCGCAGCAAGGACGTTGTCGGCAACGTTTTGTACCTGGGCAAAGGCAACAATTCAAAACGAAAAAAAAAAAAAAACGGAGAAGGAACACGGCAAGAAAAAAAGGAATCAAATTAAGGTTAAATACCACAAAGCGAGCACACAATCACACACACACACACACCACTCACTCACACACTCGCCAGCGCACGTTGAAGCATTCGCAGCGACTTAAATCTGAAACTAACACAGGGATAACGGGTCGTATACGTATCCTCTTGGCGGCGCCCGAAAGCAGGCAACACTTTTTGGCATTTGCCGCCCGCCGGCTTTGCTTCAATTTTTCGTTGAGTTCAGATGCACTGGCAGAAAACAGGGTTTTAACAGGGTTTATTGGTATAAAAGAAACCCCTAAAAAACTCTTTAAATTATTTACCAAGCATATGTAGATATACAATATTAAAGAGTTTTTTAATGGTTTTTGTATTCCAATAAATTGATTAAGCTTTATAAATAATTTAAAGTCATTTAAAGTCAGGTTAAAGTAAATTTTCTTAATATTTTGATAGTTTATTTTTATATTTCACAATAAACTTAAAGCTGTTAAGATGTTTTTTCACATTTTTTTAGTTGTTAAATAATTTAAAATGTTAAAAACTTGCTTAGTATTATTTTATAAACATTATAATTTTAAAGTAATCATATTTTGGGCTGTTTTGTAGTGAAATTAATGACATAGCCCTCATTTTTCTTTAAAATACTTTTATAATAACTTTAATCATTTAATTTTTGCTCCTTTTTTTAAGAAAATAATAAAAAAACATAGTCTTTGCTTAATGGAAAAACTCCCAGCTTATATCATAAGGTCTTTATTTCTGCCTGTGCTCTTAAAGTTTCTCGTAGGCGTTGCCACCGGAATTTCTGTTGGCAAAATGATGGACAACAACAAGAGCAAGAGTGGCACACAAAACAAACTGGCAGGAAGTTGGAAAACAGTCACGAAACCCAAGCGGCTGAATTGAGCACTAAAAATAACAATAGCAACAAACACACACACACTTCATAGTGGGGAGCAGCACTAAAACAGTCACAATTCGTGCAACATTAATAACAAAATCCATAAATGAAATAATGTTGACTTCATTTGTTTGCCCCGATGACGTCAAAATGGGAAAAGGAAGCGCGCAGGAGAACTCGAACGGGAAATGGAAATGGCAACAGAAGTAAAAATACAAAAAAAAAGAGGAGGAAACTCAAAGTTCGCAAAGTGCCTAAAAATCGACAAAATACCAAGGGGGAGAAGGCTACACCCGCGGATATATATATATGAACTCTTGTTGTTGGTTGTTGTTCTTTTCTTTCAAAAAGACACACAGACCTACATCGAGTTTGGTTCCCAGCCCCCTTTTTGCCGAGATTTTTACTGTGGAATGTCCTGTCGTCCCATGGTCCTGCCTTGAACATGTGTTGGTTGTAAACAGGAAGCAGCAGCAAAGGCAGCACAAGCACAAGCAGAAGCCGAAGCAGCTGGGGCCTCAAAAGGACTCGTATACTCGGTCCGAAGAATGTTTTGCCACTCGAATATATGTAGTACAACCCCCTCTGTATTTCGCCCTGTAGCCAGCTTGCTTTTAGCCAGGCGTAGCATGTTGCAAATGTCAAAGTGGCAAAACCCGGAAATTCGAAGGACATGTTCGAAATACGACGCCCACACGCGCTCAGCGGGTGGAAATGAGAGAGAGAGATTACATAGAGAGAGAGAGCGCAGTGAGAGAGAGAGAAAATTCGTGGGAGAAAAGTCTCCAAAGAGCGGCCAACATGCGCGAAATCCCCATGGCATACTCTCTGAGTAAATTGCTCTGAATTTCACTTACGTTTTTGTTTTCATTATGTATGTAATTGTTATTGTCTCTTGTGAGCCGGTAATGCCAGGAGAACTCTCTCGCTCTTAGCCTCTTTCCCCCTTCGCCTTGGTAAATGTAAGCCAAACTAAAGCATCTTAAGCCAAGTTAGCGTCTCTCAGGTTTCGCTTGATGTTTTAACTAACACTAAGAAAACAGAAAAACCAGAAAAGAGCTTCGCCTTAGGTCCCCCCCTCAAAGTCCCCATCTTCTTCGCTCTGGCTTTTAGTTTTTCGTGCTTAAATTGTTAAGGCGCTGGCTCTTTGATTAGTTGAACTCAATCACGAGTTTCACAACTTTAACAACTAACACTGAAAATTATGCATAAATAAAAAAAAAGAGAAGGCAGTGGGTAAACAAAGTTGGCCATTTAGCGTTTAATAAACTGAGACACGAGGCAAGATTTGGTTGAAGTGATGAAATTGCATGGACACACGGGGCGGATACGTAATTTTGAGCTAAGCTAAGTCAAATTAAGAGCAAACAAGAACTGAGGTTACAACTGGGTTACAAAACTAAGCTTTTGCCGGGTTATAAATTATTATAAATTTTATTAAATACAACCCCCTTCTCCCTCTGATTTCAAGGTCGCCACGCTAAGCACGTAGCAATTTTCAGCTCAATCATACGCACTGTTGTCCCGCTGGGAGATTCGCTGAGCGCTTGACATTTGACAAATTACCCTCGAAAAGATCATCTATAAATATATATAGACGTATATATGCATCTCACTATCAAAAGCATTTCACATTTATTTTTCCAAGCATTTTCCTAATCAGCCTCCTCCTGCGGGTCAACAAAAATCACACATTTACTTCTGCTTTTCCTCTAGCATAATCAGCTTTTTTCTGTCTTTGCTGACGTAGTTTGCAGCTCGCCGATCATGTGCTGAATGATGATCACTATAGCAACAGTGGAAGAACAAGAAAATAGGAAAAAGGAAAGCAACAAAAAAAGCTTAGGGAAGAATGAAAGCAGAAACGAAGAAGAAAAGCATGAAAAATGATTTCAAATAAACATTCCGAACTAAGGAAAATAGTAAACATTTTCATTTGCCAGTGCTAAAATGGTTCGCTTTTGTGGGAGAAGAAAATCCCAAAAGAGAGGAACTAAAATTAGCCAAAGAAATAAATGAAAATTGCTGCAACAAGTAATTGCAATTTGGAGCGTCTTGGCAGACATCCTGCCCCCCGCCCCCCGGGTTCCACCCTCTGAAAAAAGAAACATCCATTAGCTTAATTTACCTTTTAAAATTGTTTTCATTCTCTGCATATAGTTTTTTTTCCACATTCGTTCGTTTTATTTTTAATTGCACAAACATATTTTTGGAATATTTGCTTTGCTACATAGAATTTTTCTCTCTCGTTCTTTCAATTAGCATTTCTTTTTTGGGGGCTGCTGCTGACGCAATTATCAATTGTTTCCAGATAACTATAATTACATTTTCTGCTCTTAAATTGTCTGCTTTTATTTTGCAGCATAAATTGGCCAAGTAATTTTGTTTTATATTTGCTTGAATTATCCTCCCTGGCAACCGCGATAAGCGCCCAATTTGTGACAAAACCAAATAAAAGAAATACCCAAATATGAAGTATTAAACGCAGGAAATTGATCGATACCAAGGTGGCTTTTTCTAATGGCACTTTATTAAAACAATTTGTAGATCGCAAGGGGTTAGCCTTAATAATTCTTATCGTCTCTCCGTGAAATTGCATTTTTATGGACTCTTTTATGACTGGCTCCGTTGATATGAACAAGAGCATTCTACGAATTACTTAAGAGCTCTTCATATTTGTATATATATAAGTCTGATATTTATAGATATAGCAAATAGCCCTCGTATATCTTAACAGCGAATGCCTTGGAAATTCTTAGATTGGCATTAACTTGATATGAATGGAACCTCTAAGAAATTATGATAGATTCAATTATATGATATTTTATTGGTCTGATATAATTCTGGCTCCGTTATGCTTATCTTTTAAATGCACACACATCGGTCTTCATAATCACACTTTGCCTGGGCTAAAAATTTTATTTGTTTTATTTGTTTCCTTGGCTCATTTGTCATAGAGACTTCTTTTGTCAGCGGCTTTTGTTGCACAAACAATGTGTGTGTGTATTCCAATGGATATTGACAAGTCTTTAGATATATGTACAAACGTATGACTTATCAGTAAATGTTTACGATAAATCAAATCGCAGGAAGTGCAATTTTTATCGGACAAGCCCCAAGTCAAATTCGCAGACAGTTGAGGGTACAAATTCGGCAGAAAGGGGCGATGGTGGGGGATATTATAAATAATTAAGCCTTTAGCTTGCAGTTTATTTTTCAATTTGGGGCGAGTTGTGTATAATTCGATATCGTAAACAAAGGATTGTGGGATTTTAGACAAAACAAAAGTTAATTCAGAAAAAAGGGGGGATCGAAAAGGGTTTAAAGAAATATATTTAGCTAAAGGGAAAAATATAGAATTCTTTAATAAAATGTACTATGAATGGAAGTTAATTGTGTTCAAATTATTGATGAGGCTTTTATATATTTTTGTTTATTTCTTGTTTATTTTAGTAATCACTTATTTTCTTCTCATTTTATTATCTTTTCCGCAACTGTCAAAACATTCTCAACTTGAAACTTGACTTGAATAGTTCTCAGAACCCTTTGTTCGCTGTCATTTTCTTCAAATCAGCACGCATCCCTGACCACAACTGTTATGTGATTGTGGGGTGGTATCCAATCCCAATTATTGCTGAATTGCTCTACTTTTGATCCTTCCATCAAGTTTTCAATAAAAACTAAAGGAAGAACGAGACAGAGAGAGAGAGAGATAGGGAGGGCATAAAGAATTGATTAGTTTATAACGAAGGCAAATTGAGCTTTAATTTGTTTTGAGTGGCTCCGGGTAACTCTGCCCGCTATGTGCGTGACCAGAGTTGTGTTTCTGCGTCGCTTACATTGTATATAAGGTCATATTTTACGGGTATATATAAAAAGGGGTAGTAAATATGGTCAAGCTGACTCAAGACAGAGCAACAATTTGTTGGCCATTAGGCTAAAGACTGCCCACGGGGGGTGGTGTGCAGCAAGTCGAGACATTCGTTAGGGGACATCGATTAAATATTTAAAATGACACACAGATATGTTCTATATGTGGAGCACAGGGATACATGGATATGTGCTTTAGGTTTATTATTTACAGAAATAAGAAAAGAGGAAAGATACCTGGAAATAGTTTAAAATTTATAGAAAGTATACGAAGAGTTTGGTTTTATATAAATTCATATTAAAAGAACTCTTTAAATATCACTTAATTTGATTTATTAGGAACCTTCATAGTTTTTATACTTTTTGAGGCAGTTTTGACATTATCAAGGCGAAAAATAGTACCTTTCCTTTACTCTTAAATTAAGGTATACCAACTGTTCGTTTTTTTTTATCAATGCAGAGTAAACTACCTTTTTAAGTATCTGAAAAATATTATTTATTAAAGAAGAACCTTTAAATATCATTAAAAGGATTATTTCCCTATTTATTTTGATTTATCTTCTTTGATATTTAAACCTTAAACTGTCTTAAAGTTTTGAGATTATGGAGCTGAAAGGCATTACCTTTTCTATAACCAATTTACGGATTTAGATACAATTAAATACCAAGAACCTTTTATTTATTTATGTATTATAAAATTTCTAGTTTTATATAAATTTCAATGAAAGAAACCTTTAATTAGCATAAAAATATTATTTTCCTATTTATTTTGATTTAACCTGCCAATGATTTGATTTCTTTCAAGGAAACCATAACTTTTCTCAAACCTTTTAAGGCATTTCTGACACTATCAACCCGAAAGATAGTACCTTTTCCCTTGCCTTTGAGCACTTTCCTAATGGGAATGCTGCTGCTGCTGCGAGTCACTAACGTATATTAGTTTGGCTATCGCTGTGACTTTCTTCGTTGGCCTGCTCTGCAATTAGTTTGGCTTGCATTCGGCTGACATTTTGCCTGGCCCCCAGCACCACTTATATGTGGCCACCTCCCCCACCCTGCCCGGCTTCCCTGCGATCTTGCTTGCTTTTGCGGCAATATCTCGTGCACTCGCTTTTGTCAAATGACATTTCTATTTCTTGTAGAGTAACCCACACACTGCCATCGTGTAGGTACATATATATGCAGATATAGTCGGGTGTTGCCAGGAGGGATCCCCCCTACCTCCCCCTTCGCTTTCTGCTCCTACAAAGTCTGCCACTAATGTGGCGTACGTTTTTTGGCCAACACTTTATCAAGATGGCAGACGCCTTGGCTAGCGGCCAGGAGTGCACACAAAACTACAGAATTTTACCTAGGCCAAAAATCAAGGGACAGGGAGGGGCGCACCTTGTGGGAGTTATTCCTCAAGACTCAACTGCTCATTTCACAAATTCGAAATTCTGTAAGCAATTATCTGAATGAGTTTTCTGCCCATCAAAATATGAGGGAAATTTATAATAAAAACCAAGAGAACTGGATGAGTCATCCGTCCATTTCTATTTGATTTCCTTTGCCATTCGCTTTGCTTTGTTAACAGATTTGTTTTCCTTTTTGGAATTATTTATCTTGGCGCAATTTCTCATCCCAGGGGGGGGGGAGGGAAAACTCTTCAGATTTTTGTTGTGTCAACCCCCCGATTTAAAGGAGGGGCAAAAACTGGGCGACAACATGTGCCATTTGTCTTAACCTTTAAGAACATTTAGACGTCATTCATCTCTCATAATTTTTCGTGCGCTTTCCTTTGACTTTTACGCGTAGCTGGTAGCCTCTTTTGTTGTTTTTCTTTATCGTTTCTATATAAAGGTTGGTATTTTTCCACCAACGCAGAGGAACTCCTCTACGAAACGAGTTAAATACAAGTTGTTAGCCGGTCGTCTCACTGACAATTGTCAAAGTTCTCAGGCCGGGAGACAAATATTTTTACTACTTAGAGAAAGGCAGCAACGTCTGCCGCCACCTAAATACCCCCCAAAAGTTTTTTGGCCTTCTGCTTTTGGGTGGTGGCCATAAAACTTTTCGACTGCGCCAGTCAAGGACGTTTGATAAGATTGAACGGGCAGAGGAAGTTGAAACATTTCGCCGGCCCCCTGAACTTAATTTGTATGCTTTTTTTTTTGGCCAACCAAAAAAATAAAAAGAATGAAGTTTTATGAACGGAAATTATAAATGTTTTTGGGGGGGCTGCGTCAAAGTGCAAATTTTGAAAAAGCCATTAAAACTAAGTACATGTTTTTATGGTTGCTCTGTAAAAATATTATATATTTCTAATTATAGAAAGGGAACATTTGAATAATGGGAATTTCGGGAAACAATTTTCAGTCAAAATGAATATTAATTATATTAAATAATATTCATTTAATTTGAATTAAATTTCTTAAAAAATACAAAAGCTTAAGGTAGGAATGCATAATGTTCTGGGAATTTCTTTGGCATATATCTCAAAGATATATTATTAAATATATATATTTTTACATTCTTCAAAACATGCTTCTACATCTTAAATGTGATGCTATTCTCTTCGTAAGAATCATTGAACTAGAACTTTGCTAGCATAATTCATAAATCACCGGGTGACGCAGTTCGAGCGGAAAATGTCCCTGACTAATATCTATATAGCTGTGTGTATAGCCCATCTTAATCCGCCATCAAAAATATATGTCAACCGCGCCAAATAAATTCCACCAAAAGACATAAAAAAATAACACAGAAAATATTAAGAAAAACGCTTAAAATTAAATGATAAAAATTCCAAAACACACACAAAAAATGAGGTAAATAAAATGTTATACATTTTGAACAAGAATTCTCTTCCAACTGCAATAAAGTGAGAAAATTTGCTGTCTGATTGTCTTGATTACAGTCATCATCACACAAGCTGATTACAACATATACACACAACACACATTCGTGTGGCGGGTAGCTATAGTTATAGTTATAGTTATAGATATAGATATAGCGATATGGACATTATACAATACCAGGAGAATGCCGCCTCCTGGCATGGGGCCAATAAATTAGGCTGAGCAAATGAAAATGAACAATGAAAACCAACAAGAACTCAACAAAACCCCAACAAAAATCCAACAGAAAAAAAAGGAAACCACACTCATAAACGGGATGAGCTGAGATGAACAATAAAGGTTGATCTGTGGACTAGGTGTTGCACTATATATAGAAAGCATATTCCCCGACACATTTATGGACAATCAATTAAAAAAAAAGAGATAATCACTTTGCACACCAACAATGTTTCCAGTTTGTGTCTAATTTATGGGTTTCGTTTGCCTTTCGTTCGTAGTGCCACCTTATCCATGGGATATAGCCCACGGTTCGGGGGATCGTAAATAAAGCTCGATTCAAGTGGCTATATCAATAGTTGTGGCGTCGCGTCTGGCTCTCGATTATCAGCTATCAGTTTTCGATTTTTCAGTTTAGCGTTCCCATTAAATGGGATTTTATTGTTACGGCCATAAAGCATATTTTATGTGGGTCATATATAGTTGCAGTGATGGATTGGGATTTTGACGTAATCAGAGAGCTTATTTATAGAGGTTTATGCAGAGGCCTTAATCTGTATTAGAGATTGAATAAACTATAAAATTCAAATGAATTATTTTTCCTGCAATTAATACAGTTAGTTAATTGCATTAATATATGAATTTAATGAGAAATGTGTACTCATTCAAGTATTTATCTTAGTAAACCCCTCGTAATTCCCACTTGATGATAGCTATATATATTCTCATCTAAATACATTTTCAATGACAAGCCTCTCGTAATTCCCACTTGATGATATGTTTCCATATCGCTTCGCTAATTTCTTGGGGAAACTTGGCTTTAGATCATCGGAGTGACACTCGCTTTTTACATCATCTTTGAGCTTGACTTACATTGTTCTTATAATAGTTGCCGTCAGTTTTGACACCTCGATATATAGTATACTATATAGTATGCATATATAGTGATATTTGCCCAGTCAGGCCCGCTGCTTATCTCATTGTGTACGCCCCGTGATGCCAGGGGAAGTTCAGCCCGACTTGATGACTACTTTGGCTATCTGCCCCATCCGCCAGATTAAAGTGTCACGAGTCTTCTCCACTATGCTCCCGTCACCTTCTCTCATCTCTGCTGGCCCCCCTCCATCCATCCCTCGTCTCCAATTTGCGTTTATTAGATGCACACGACAGAGAGCGGGGCTTGAGTAATGATACCTGGGTGGGTCAGGTGGCGGAGAGAGGTGAATTCCATATGGATGCACTGGGAAAAACTTCAAATATTTAAAGATGTTTGGTAAAAGGGTCTTATTGAGGGACTTTTGGTTAATATTTAAGGGTGTTTTATTTAAAAGGAATTTCTGAAAATGTATTCTTAAACAAATTTATTTGCTTTTATATATTTTAAGTGCAACCTTTAAACAGACGCTACGCAAATGTCTTTTCTTTTACGGAAATCTACCAAAAAATTGTTGCCTCAATAAAGAGCTTAAAAAAAAGATTTTACAATTAATTTCTAAACAAAAAATGGTATTGTTTGCTTTTAGAAGGATTTTAAAATGATTTAAAATATAAAATTTAATATCTTAAAAAATTGAAATACTAACGATCTCAATTTGCATCTTAAAATAGAGTTTTCTCAATTAAGAGCTCAAAGAAAACGCAAAAATAATTGATAGCATGATTTTAGACGGCTTATTAAAATAATTTTAAATATGTCATTTTCGGAGAAAGTTTTTAAATAAGTTAAACATTATTTGATATGATTTAGTGAATAATACAAAATTAAAAATATATAAAGAGATGAGCATGTGGAACAAATAATATAGGTTGTGCGTATATTTCTGATAACAAAATGTAGTGCATACTTTTAGGCACAATTTTAAAAGATATTAAATGTGAATGATCGCAAATGTCTTTTAAAAATGAGTTCTTGAATAAAAACCTTTAAGAAAATAATTCTACAATGATTTTTGAACAAACAAAAATAATTTAGTGACCCTTTTTTTAAATTTAAAATATATAATTAAATTAAATATATAGAAAGTAAGTTTAATAAACAAAAATATCAAGAAAACACAAGAGATGTCAGTTAATTTGCTCTGTGCATAGCCCAGGTGAGGCAAGGTGATATATATTGTTGTCTTGGGCCACAGCTGGCGGACTAATCCGTATGTATGGACGCGAGTCTCTTCACTTGAGAGCTGCTGGGCGTGCTCAACTATTTCGCTGCTGCTTTCTTACGCCCCAAATACCCCCTTTGCACCCTCTGTGAAGCACTGCCGCTACACCCCTGGCACACACATGCTTTTTATTCAATTAACACGGCGAAGAGAAGAGGCAAGCTGAGAGACATGCATTAATTTAAGCCAACAACAGCAGCAACAAAACGAGCCGAGGCAGCTGCCAAAAAATTGACTTAATTTGTTGGGCAAACAATGAGCGAAGGAGAGGAGAGGAGGAAAAAACACACATCACGAGCAGCCCGAGAAAGGGGTTAAGAGGAGGGGCAGGCTGGGAAGGAGGGTTCTAATCAAATAGCAATCGACATATTCCGTTAATTAGTTGAGCAAATAAGAAGAAACTTTTACTTTTTTCCCCCTCCCTTGCCAAGCGAAATAATCATGTAAATTGCCATGCTTTAAAACCTTGATGTCCGGCACTTGAGAGCGAAAATAAAATAAAATGGATGAAAGAAAAGCGAAAGGCTAAAGGGTACAGGTTGGATAGCTAAAGAACCCAAAGAAAATTTCAAAATGAACCTTTAGAAAATATATTTAAATATATAATGTATTTAAATATATATTCTAGCGAGATTCTGTTAAGATCTGTGTAGGCTTTTCAGCTTTAAGTATATTATTCTTTAAAATAAACCTAGTTTGATCATAGGCTAATAAAAAAATACTTCAGTGTCAAAGCTTTCATAACATTTTGTGTTAAATTAAAAATGTACTTTTAGTGTTAATAAGTTTTAGCAATTTAGATATAAAAAATGTTTACAATGTTTTATAAATTACTTAATTAAATATTATGATTTAGGTATAAAGAATAAAACTATTAAATAACTTCATCTCGTTAGTTAATTTTGAAAAGTGTTTTTTTCACTTATATTTAATATTAAAAAGTACAAATTGAAATTTAAAATTCATTTATTCAAGTTTCTAATGATAAACCGTTGAATATTAATTTTATATACGTAACTAACTAAAGGCTAAAGCTTTAAAAGAAGCTGTTACAATATATACTTATTTCAGAGATAAATTAAATTTTTTTTTGAGAAACCTTATTTCAAAAATTATTAAAAAATGCAATTAAAATTCAAGTTAACTCCTAGTTAGACCGCCAGAAGCCCGGACGTAGACCAAGTGTCAGTTCTGAGATACTGGCAAGGCAAAAGTTCTGCCACTGTACGAGAATATCAAAAAGTGAGATGCAAACGCATTCGGCAAGTGGCCACTAAAAAAAGGAAGACGAATATTCCAATTGAAAGAGCTGCACAAAATAATAAAAAACAAAACAAAAATGAAGGAAACTAAAAGAAAATTTGCATAAAAGACTGTGAAACGGTTTGCATTTGATGAAAGTCGATTCATGGCTGGCCACGAGGGAGCGGAAATGGGGCTTTCGGCGAGTGAGTAGTGTATATGGCCCACTCAATTCATTGAGAGACAAAAACCATAAAAAAAGGAAACACTGATAGACAGAACAGAAAGAAAACTGCAAACAGAAAACACTTAAAGCGGCAACGAGAACAGCGACAATGTTGGACCCAGAGCGAAGGGTATCAAAATGGGGGGATGGAAAAACAAAAAGGAAACTAAGAGTATAAAATGAAAATGCCACCCAGCCTCTCGTTGCTACAGTGCTTCCCGCATTTCCATCAGTCTGGTGTCGCTTCATGGTTTGCTTCATTAAAATTTGGTTTTCATTTCAATTAAGTTGCGGTTTGGTTCGCCGGAAAATGCCGGGGAAAATCAAAGAAATTGTTTGGCTTTCGCTGGCAAATAAAAAGAACGGGGGAAAATGCCAATGGTGGTGGGTAGAGAAAATTGAAAATGCACATCTAGGAAGTCTTTCAGGATTCTGTTTAACAAATACACGAAAAAAAAAGAGAAATGCCGGAAATAAAATCACAAATTTCAACTAATTTTCCGCCCAATTAAATTCTGGTTAAGCAATTCATTAAAAGATTTCCCGCGGACTTATGGGCCACCACGAAGGTGTGTGTATGTTAAGGAAAAACACATTTCCCGCGGGTCCAAATGGGAGCCGCCCACTCAAAGTAAATACAATACACCTGCCTGGCAGTTGGCGAAAACAAAACACTGAACACTAAAAACTTTAAAGGGAGGCCACAGACGAGGAAAACAGGGGGCGCTTTCTATCTATCCAACTGATGGCTGTGAACGACGAATATGTTTTAGATATTTCGAAATTTTGAAAAATTCCTTGCCTTGTGGGTGATGGAATAGAAAATTCAATTTCGCCTTTGATCAGAGATGAAATTGCATTTGTGGCTCTGGGAGGCGAAATTATTATTACTATGAAATATTGCAGGCGGCGAACGGGGGGGCGTTTGAGTTATGTGCTGCATTCGTCTAATCATCTGCCAAATGGCAGAAATGGAACCAAACGAAACGGAATGTAAAATGCGAAAAATATGTTTGCACACTTAATGAAGCAATAAAAGTGAGCTACACCTAAACCAATAAAAACATTATATTATTCCAACTTTTCCATATATATATTTTTCGCATTTATTTTTCTCATCTACATTTCTTTTTACTTGCCGCTCTTAAATGGTTTCCCCACTCGCCTGCTAATTACTTGAAAGAGTGTCAAGCAAAAAAGAAATGTATAATAATAATATTTTTGGCAGTTGCATTTCATATTTCCTATTGATTGCCACTTGTGCCTTAAACATGCTCTCATCTGCCGCATTTTCCCTTTTCGAACACGAACGTTTTCGTGTTTTCGTTGATTAGCCCTTGGCTCTTCTCTATTTCCCTGCCGGACGACGAACAATTCAGGGAATTTAATTGTGAAGCCAATTGCAAAATGTCTTTAATGTTTGGCTCTTCTCTTAATTATTCTATTCTGTCTTTGACTTTAATTACCAAAACGTGTGCACACATCATGTTGCAATGTTAAATGGATCTTAATTAAAATTATTTATCTTTGCTTGTTTTCTTTGCAGGTGAGTTTGCCCCAAGATTTTTATGTTTTCGAAATAATGACAAATTGGTGAGTATATTTAAGATGTTTATTAAACGGGAAGAGGGAATATATATAAAAACTAATTGTCCTTGTTAGATTCCCAACTATCTGTGATCTTAAAAAAGCCCTTGATAATTAATGTTTAGTATTTTTTAAACGTTTGCTCAAAAGGTCTTCTGAAAAGCCGCCCATACAAATCCACTCCTCCCCCGTTTCCACTTTCGACTTTATATGCTAAGCGACGGCTTAGTTAATTAACACTCGTCGGCAATTACAAAAAAATAAAAAAATAGCAGCAGAGGCAACAATAAAGAGCTCAATTAACGCCACTCACACAGCTCAGGGGCTCAAAATCGAGGGGCTGTCAGGGGTTAAGAGCAATGGGGGGAAATGTGCATGCAGCGGCAACAAAAATTTTACTAGTTCGAAGTAGTTTTCATGTGAACGACAATTTGAAAACCCGGTTACATCATTTCTGACAACAAAGGGTTAATTTCCATTACGAGCTTATTGAGAGCGAAACGCAGGAAGCTGTCATTGAGTGAGTTTTTCTCCTCCAAAAAAAAAAAACACAATATTTGACAGCGAAAAAAATGTCATAATATATATACTTAAATTAGAAAACCATATTTTTAGTTGTTGGGCGTAAATTGAGTAAAGGCGCAACACACGCGTGTAGAATGCCTTTGATTTTATTTTGGTTTAGAGCAATGCTTTACACATTTAGAACTGTCAGAAGACAAAGTGTCTAGAAATTCTTTCGGATGCTGAAAACTACATGAAATGGAAACTGAGTCAAAGTATATATGTACATATATACATACATATATGTGGGTGTATCTTTGGACTAAAACTCTTAGTTGCTTGAATTATTGAATCTTGGACATTGTGGCAGCTGCTTCATTTTTAGCTGCCGGCGAGCACATTTTCAAATTCCACAAATTGAATTTGTAATATTCTTTGGCGCCCTCTGTCGTCAGGCAGTGGCAACATTCAGCCATAGACAAATTCAGAAAATTCTGAATGAATCCGAGTTATAAATAAACAAACAAAAAAAGGGAAAATGAGGCAACAAAAAAACGTTTTAATTCATGCCTAACGAAAATTGGTTCTCACTCTAATTTTTGAGGGCTTGTTGGAATTGTATTTTGGGGTCAACTGTGTTTAGAAGCAATTAATTACGATTGTTCCAGAACTAATTGATGTAATTTTTGAAGTTATTAGAGAATGAAATATAGAAATATTAGCTTCAATGTTAAGTTTTTATAGGAGGATACTTTAGTTTTGGACAATTTATATAAATAAGTTTTCTAGACTTTAATGTTTAGAATAAAAAATGTAGTGTAGAAAAAGCTTTGTTCATTTAACTAAAATTCGAATGTAACATATAAGCCAAAAGGTTTCTGTTTAAATTTATTGGAGTAATGTGTATAAAAACTTAATTCTGTTCTCTAATTTATGGAGTAATTTGTATAAGAACTTTATTTTAACGAAAAGGAAAGCACACGAAAATGTTGCTAGACAAAGCTTGCTGGAAACATGTTGTAGAAACACTTATTTTTACTAGCAACACATAAATTTTGCTTTAATAATAATTTATTTATCAAGAAAGTGTATAAAAACATATCTCTTTGGAATTAAAAATACGCTAAGCTTTTTAAAATGATACAATTTCTTTATATCTAATTTAATTGTACAGAAACTCAGGTTAAAAGCCTTGAAATCCTGTTAAGATGGGCATTTACTTATGATACCTTTGAATCCTGTACTTAAAGGATGTATACAAGCGTATATTTAATATATTCAAAATTCTAATTTGTCTTAAAGAAGCATTCAAATTATTACAGAGTATAAGAGAGTTTTTTGAATAATATTTATATAATTTATACAACAATATAAAAGCTTATTTTTGCTGGCAAAATCTCCATTCTTAAACCACTGTGTTTGGAAAAGCTCTTGTTTAGGCAGCGCCCGCTGGCGGCTGCTTTTTGAAAACTCGCACATGAAGCTCTGTCGGAAAAGCTCGATTCAGCTCTCTCTCTCTCTTTCTCTCTGTTTTTGCAGCTTTCTCTATTTTATTTTTCTCAGACAAGTGTTTGTTTTTTTCCCCTTTTTTGTTGCTGCAGGCAACTTGTCTGGCATACAAAACCTCCCCCCAAAAAGCCAAACACCTCCTCCCTTAGACAACCAGCTAGCCCCAGCGGCAGACTATTCAAACACCGAATCTCATCAGCATCATCATCGTCATCATCGTCATCATCATCGTCGTCAGGGGGCGAAAACACGTGCAGAGAGCGGCGAAAGCCCCGTTTGCCGCCCCCTGGATATCGCTCATACGCCGCGTTGGCAATTAATTAGAATTTTCTGCTGCTACGAAACGCCTACGACAAGGAATTGAATTGAAATCAAATTCCCCGAGTTTTCTTCGTTTGTTGTTTTCTTTTCTTCCATTTCTTTGTCTTTCCCTTTATGCCCTGGTTTTTTATTTGTATTTTTTTGTGGGTCGTCACATGTTTGGCCAGGCGACGTCTCGAATTTCCCGTCCAAAGTGCCAGGTGATAAGACCCGTAGAGGGGTTTTCCCCCTCCCCCTGGAGCCTCCCCAAATTACGTAAATTAATTTCCGATCGCCGAACCTTAACTTTGGCACTGCCTCTGCCTCTCTGCGATATTGAATTCAAGTTTATTATTTTCGGTTTGTGTGTGGTCAGCGGTTGGCCGAGAACCTGTTGGCCAAGTAGGTAGTTGGTCCTCTGATAAGCCGCCCGCTATATAATTTTTTTTATTTCCCGCTAACTTGTTCTATTGGGCCATAAAATGCGGCGAAGATAGCGCATGTTGGCCGGTTTGCAGGAATGCGGAGCGAATGAATGAAAGTATTTTTTGGAAATTAATTTTCTCAGATTGAGTTATTAAAAATTAAAAGATAATTTATGAGGAAATATTAGTGTGTTGGATTATTAGGAGTGTTTATTAGACATCCTGAAAAGGAATTTACTTCTTGGGAACTAAATGACAATTTTTAAACTGGGTTTAACATTTTTAGATTGATCAAATAAGCATGAATTAACATTCCATCATATTTTTATTCATTTATAATTAAGGTTTGCCTTATTTAATTGGTAAATTATATTTTTTTTCGTTATAAATTATACTTTGTTAGCCATTAATAATATTATTTGGTAATTTATTTATAATCTATTGAAATACTTCCCTTACAAATAAATACATTTCATTCTTCTTAAGTTTAACAACCTAACAACGTGTCTGTGCTTAAATAAAACAATTACCTTTACTTTAAACATCAATCACTGAAACAGTTTTATTACAAGTCACCTTTTAAAATTTTTTAGCACAGACTTTATTAATTACCTTTTCGTCGTCAATTTTCTATACAATAAATACCTATTAATCGTGACAGCTATCAACTGCGTATAGAAAACCCTTTGTTCCCTGTTCCAATGGCACACATTCGCCATCACTCATCACTCACCCTGGCAGACAATTAAAAAAGATTGAGTTCTCTCTAGTGTCGAGTGCTAGTCAGTAACTTGCTCTGATTTAGTCTAACAGCGAAATCGGTCCCTTATTCCAAGAGTCAACAGGTAGGTACTATATTTTCACTGGCCTATCTAGGTCAGCCGGCTGGGAGAGGGCCTTAATAATAAGCCAGTTGCCGTGTCGTAAAAAAAATCGTTTAAACATTTCAGCATTTCTAAATAATTATTTAGCAAAATGTTAATTTACGACCTGCTGCACTAAACACGTGTATAATGACTCGAACGTCGCCATGCCAGAACCATTTACCCAGCCACAGAATTACAGAACTATATGTGTTCGACGTACTATAATAATATATAATATAAAAACTATAATACTATATAATATATAAACTATAATACTATATAATATATAAACTATATATATATTATATAGCAGCAAGCAGAACCCTGGACGCTTTCAGTGTAGGCAAGCAAATAGCGGAATGTTTAATTAAGGTTTGATTTGTTGCGCTTTGCGAGAGCCTCAATTTTGCGGCGACATTTCATTGAAATATAGCGGAAAGTTTCCACAAATTTTCCCTCTTGGAGAAAAGTCATAAAATACAAAGAAAAGACACAAGAAAGAAGAAACTTAAATGTATTGAAATTAAATATAATATATAAATTATATATTTAGTAAAAATGAGTGTATTGGAATTTGTAGTTTATTATTTGTTGCATCTAAATATTAAAAAAGTATATTTTTTTGAAAATTTTAAATATTAAAATGTATTTGCCATTAATGAGAGAACTTTTAATAAATTTTGTCTGTATTTGTTCACTTTTAGGAGAAAAGTAATCAAATACAAAAAAGTAAAAAAGTATAAATAAATATTGCACTGCATTTTAAAAACTATCTTTTTTGGCATTTAAATATTAATTTTTAGTTTATTATTTCAAAATTAAAAGCAATTTGTTATTAATAAGCGAAATTTAAGAGTTTTATTATTTCATTATTTAATTTACATATTGCTTAACATTTAACAAGCATACATATATAATTTTTTATATAGTTTTCTTTTACTTTTTTTATTAAATTAAAATATTTAATTTTAATAACGTTTCCTCTTATTTCCTCTTTCTTTGCATTTAAATTATATACATTAAATATTTAATAAAATAAAGAAATATAAAATAATTTATATTTTTTTGTAATACACATTTTTTTGTATTATATTTTTTTTGTATTATTTTCTGCAAAATGTTTACCCTTGCATTAATTTGTTTACTTTCTGTTTCTCTTTTCCGCCTCTGCTTCCGATATTTGCGCTGAACAATTTTCTTTATTTTTATTTCTATGCACTTTGTTTTTCCTGTGTTTCTTGTTATTGTTGTTCTGCAGATGACCAGGGGCTTGTGTGAGTGTGTGTGTGTGAGTCATTGAGGCAAAGGTGTGTGTGTGTGAGAGTTGCTTTAAATTGCTATTTATAAACCAAGCAACAGCTTCGTCTTCTTCGTTCTCGCCTTCTCGTTCTCGTTCTCAATTCGGTTTGTTTTTAGTGTTTTCAGAGCTCTTTTTCTCTCTTCCGTTCTCTCTCTCACTCACCCGCTCATTCATCCGTTGGCAGTGTGTGTGTGTGTTTGGACAATCATACGGAACACACACACCAGCTTAAGGGGACCGGCGCACGTGGTAGCGAAACGTGATAACGCAAAATACAACAACTGGCAACAAAACAAACAGAAAACCTGACAACGTCAGGCGTCGCTGCTGCTGCTGACTTCGCAGTCGCTAGCGGCGGCAGCGGCCGAGCGCCAGCTGAGCACCACTGCAACTGTGGATTTTTGCGATTGGTTCCCTAGAATCCGCTGGCTCGGCATATAAGCCCGGCCAATGGCGCTTGTCGACAGCACATCCTTCTGCCATTGGCAGGTGGTGCCGAAGCTCGAGCCGAAGCCGCTGCCGAAGTTCGTGTCGCGTCGCTCTTCGGGCCCCGAAGTTGCGTCCCGCTGACTTGTTGCTTTTTTGGCCCTTCCAGAAATAGCCAACTCGCACGGCGCCACGGGGCGTATACTCGATATTCGAATGCAGGGCCATGTCTCGCCTGGGAAAACAGGTGACCGGCCAGAAGCATGCTTTTGCAGATGTTCCCCCGCAATTGCAGGGGCCTTGTAGGGGGAGGGGGGTTGGGTGCGTTTCCCCCACAACAGAAAAATAAACGTGAAAGATTAGAGAACAAAGAAAAGGTTTGGAAAATGTTTGGGAAAATGCTTGGGATTTTATTTGAATTTAGAAACAATTAAAATAAATAACTGAAAAGGATTTCTGGGGGTTTTTGACAGAGCAAAAATATTTTAAGGAAGATAAAGAATATTTATTTTATTTTTAAATTTGTTGTATCCAAATTTTTTAAGCATATACAGTAAATATGTAAGGAATAAATATAAAAGATACTTATTGAGCTTATATAAAAATATAAAACACTTTTATAAATATTTTTTACAGGTATTAAAAGTAAAAATTCATTAAAAATTAACTTACATACCTTAAAGTTGAGTAAGATATATTCTAAAAGAGCTCCGTCATATTAATCCAAGAACATTTTATGACCTACATCAGTGTTAAATGCTAATTAAAAAATATATAGCAATATATTCTATAAATCTTCGTAGTTGCAGGAATTCCATAAATATAAGAAAATCCCAGAAAGTGTACCCGGACCTAGGCCAACTTGAAATTTATATAAGAATTATATTGTATTATTTCCCCACTGAAATCGTTGGAATTATTTTCCGAAATATTCTTAGAAAGCGCCGCTGCTGCTGTGACCTACGCCAATAGTTTAGCAACTATCAAGTATACGCTCCATTGGCAGATACTGCGACTTGGGTTTTGTCTGGGGTGAAGTACCCACCCTTCGTCCCGCCAATAGATCCGCTTACTTGCCATGACGCAGCGCTAATTAGTTGGTGGCACACAGAGAGGCGATTCTGGCCATATTACGCATACGTCACGTGTTGCAAACGCATCAGTGCCGAAAGGAATCGAGTTTTAGCAGGAAAAACAGCCACGCACTTGGCTTAAATTGCGTATATATATATTATATATTCAATATAATTGATATATGGACAGATGTAGCTTGTTTAACTGTAACGAGGGGCGAGTGAGAGGCAGGTAGACAGCGCGAAGCGACTGGAAACCTTTGAGCCGTATCTGGAGCTGTATCTGTGCCTGTATCTGTAAATGTATCTGTATCTCTATCAGTATCTGTTTTTTTTTTTCTTTGAGTACGCTTTCTGCCTGCCGTTCAACGTGCAGTGCTCTCCCTCTCTCAATTAATTTTGCCGGCGTGTGTGTGAGAGTGTGCGCCCGGTGTGTGTCCACAACACGTGCTTAGAACTGCGCTAGACAGTGGGCTTTGGGTCATATTGAAATCCGCGTGACTTTGCCGCCGCAGCGCAGTTGCTGGCGCTGCCGCAGTCCCTTTTTTTGAGATACACTAGTGATCAAAATAATAGTTGTACTGGGTAGAAAATAATTAAGAATAATAATTAGTATATAATATGCTATAAAAGTTAATCCTTAATGAGTGAAAGGGACCCAGAAAAAGGGTTATTAATTTTTAAGATATCAATAATAATTATAAGATATCAATGCTTTTCATCTAAAATAGTCATTACATGGATACAAATAGTTTTGAGTTAGGTATTTTTTGAGTTACTTATTTATTAAACTATCAAAATAATTTTAAAACAAATAAAATATATTACAAATTCCTCATTCTTTAATATCCTAAACAGGAGTAAGTGAATTTTTCAATCTTACTTTTATAATAAATTATTGAAACCTTTTTCTTACTTGATATACATTTCTCAATGCTTCTAAAGCAACGTTTATAGTTTTACCATACTTTCCAAGCTCTATTTTTCTGACCACGGCTGTATGTAAGTGTATATAAATATTTTTTGTATATACAAATAATATTTTGTAGTGATAAAAAAAACCGAAAAACAATTATCAAAGTGGGAGAGGGAGCGCTGTTTTTGGACCGCCGCCCTTTACGTAAGGCGACTTACTTGCAGAAAATTGCAATTTTAGCAGGCCGAGAGCTGCGGCGACGCCGACTGCGGCAGAGCAGCGACTGAGGCAGAGGCAGCGGAAAACCAGAGACACTGAGACCGAGGAAACTTTGCTCGCCCGGCATTCTGTCGCATCGCGTTCTCATGTGAAAATCGTCGCTGCGCGTTTCGCTTACCGAGTTCCTCACTCTCGAGCGGGAAAACCAAACCAAACTAAGCCAAAAAATATTAAGAAAAATAATAAAAACAAATAAATAATTTAACAAGTTAATTCAAGTTGATTTCCCAGAAGGGCGAAAAAGTTCTGGAAGAATTTTCAACCGAATGAAATGAAATATTTTTTATTCCCACACCAGTTTCAAGTGCAACAATTGTGAAATCAATCCAGTGTCAGTGTCAGTGTGTGCAAATTGCATATAAAATAGCAACAATAAAAAGATCAGAGAGAGAGAGAGGGGGAGATAGAACCAGTCAGAGCGAAAGAGAGGAAGCGAGAGCCGGAGATCTCTCACAGAAACTCTCTGTCCAGCGGCGCCAAAGTTACGGATTCAATTTCAAACAGTTTAATTTAATTTTAATTTTCCAACTACAAGAAACAACAGAAAGCAAAAAAAGATAAATCCAACCGAAACAACAAAAACCCAACGCAAAAAACGATCTCATTTCTAAAGCAGCAACAAATTCTGAGAATAAGAAAAGGTATTCCACCAAAAAAGGCTGAGAGAAGGAAACGAAATACAATTCAATTGATTTGGCAAATAATAATGTATTTGTTTTGATTTCATAAATAGAAGAACTTTTCAAAATTTCCATCCTGCAATTTCCACAGAACTTAATCGATTGCTAAACAAACACGTAAAGCCTTTGTCCCGATGAGCGATTAGCAATTTCTATACAAAGAACGTCACAAAAATCTTATTATTAAAATTAATTGAACTAAAAAAGAAAGCGCAACACTATATACAACTATACAATGCCTTTTCTTATTCCTAATCTTCATGATCATCAAATAAATGGAAATCCAATAGAAATCATACAAAAATAGACGCAAACAAAGTGCATTTCACGACCAAGGAAAAACAAGCGCCGACTAACAACATACTACACCCCTACAACTATCTTTATCACCCCCATTATCACTATCAGTCACTATCAATAATCTATAGAGTCCAGCACTCATCGATCACTTCCCTGAACTGAATCACTCGACTCAACATTCCCCACGACGATCGCCACCACATCACTAGAAACTACCAATATTGGCAATCAATTGGCTAGAAACAAAAAAGAATCCAGAACAAATTGGAAACTGGCAACACACACACTAATCTCGGTCTTCAAATGAAAGCACAATCTTTGCAGATGTGGGCGATTTGAAGGTCACAAAGAACCCCCAACAACAAGACTAGAAAATTTCCATTCAAAACTCGACTTAATCCGTGTGTTTTTTGTGAGACAATGCGCACAACTTTTAGCCGTGGCCCAAAGTTTATTCTGCTAACAAGCAAGTTCAACCACGTTCAACACAAGGAAGTGATCACTTAGGCCTTTGCCAAAATCTAAACAACCAAGCCCAGTGAATTACCAAGCAAAGTGAAACAACCAGGCAGGACCCAGTTAATAAACCAGTGACCATGTCGTCGGATACCAATTCCTGCACCAGCTTCTTCAACCAGGAGCATGCCAATGCCACCCTGTCGCAGTATTTCCAGCAGCTCAACTCCCAGGTGGCAGCGGCAGCGGCAACAACCAGTAACAACAACAGCGGAAGTAGTGGCAACAACAGCAGCAGCGGCAACAGCGACAGCGGAAATGATGGCAGCCTAACGGGTTCGGGTTCGGGATCAGGATCAGGATCTGGTTCGGGATCAGGATCCTCGGTATCCAACATGGACAACCATCGGAGCAGTGTGAGCAGCAATGATTCGGGCAAGAGCTCCGGCGGAGGCTCAGGCGGAGGATCTGGAGTGACCAATAACAATGTGAATGCCTGGGCCTTGCAGCAGCAACAGCAGACAGCAGCATTGCACCATCACCAGCAGCAGCAGCAGCAGCAGCAACAGCAACAGCATCAGCAGCAACATCAACAGCACTTGCAGCAACAGCAGCAGCAGCATGCACACCAGCAACATGTGGCTGCTGTAATGCAGCAACAACAGCAACACCAACAGCAACAGCAGCACCCACATCATGCCCAGCACCAACATCATGGTCACTCACTGCATCCGCAGCACCACACACACCAGCAGCAGCAACAACAACAGCAGCAGCAACAGCAGCAGCAACAGCAACACCACCAGCAGCAGCAGCAGCAACATGCCCAGCAACAGCAGCAGCAACACCATGCCGCCCAACTGGCACACACACTCTCCTCAGCGGCCGCCGCCGCTGCTGCTACCAACAACAATAACAACAACAACACCAACCCACACTCCATCTTCGGCACCGGCAACTTCCACTACAAGACGAACAACTCGTGGACCCTGCCCACGTTGACGTACCAGCGAATCTACCAGGAGAATTCCCATTACCAGCGCAACTCCTTCATGGATCCGCAGAACAATGTGGCTGCCGCTGCCGCCACTGCAGCAGCAGCAGCTGCTGCTGCCTCTGCGGCAAGTGTGGCGAGTGGCAACCAGGGTAGCAGTGCGAATCCCAGTGGAAATAATAATACTGCTGTGCCAGGACCAAATCCTGGCCAGAACAGTGGTAACAATAATAACAACAACAGCAACAACAACAGTGGGAACAACCAGAGCAACAACAACAACAGCAGCAGCAACAATAACAACGCGTCGTCCGTGCAACATGTGGCCAATGCCGTGGCAGCAGCCGTCATAGCCCACGAGCATCAGAACCATTTGAACAGTCTCAAGGCGCGGTTTCAGCCATCTAGCTCAGGTGAGAGGTGATAAGGGGGGAGTTTATTAATATGTAGGGTATATATATATATGTTGGGTATATATATATATGTAAGGTATATATATATGTAGGGTATATATGTTGGGTATACATATATGTATAATAGAGAATTGTGTAGTGGAAAAAATCATGCTTAGTTTTCATTTGAAACTGTCTTAAAGATTTAAAACTATACATTTTTTTAAGTAAAATATCCTAAGAGCTTTGGGAAAAATATATTATATTATATATATAATTTTATATTATTAAATTACAAAGGAAATCAAAATATTATTATTATTTAGAGTGCTTTATTTCCTTAACATTTACATCATTAAGACTAATGTTATAGAGACTTGTTTCATAAGGAGTTTATCAGAGTTTTTCAACAGAAATACATAAATACAAAGTACATGAGAAAGTCAAATATAAATAGAAAGGTTTATTAATTGCTCTGTTAATTATGTCTTTTATAAGCAATATACTCATAGAGCAAATAATAAACCTTTACATTTTAATGTTTTTATAAAAAACTTATAAACAACAGATTTATAGAGCAAATAATAAACCAGTTGAAAGATTATGTCGGATTCGGTATTATATTTTTAAATATATAATAATTAATAAGAAATAGTATCTATATAATTTGATATCAAGACAGTAATAAAAATTCTTTCTTTATCTAAAAATATGAATAAGATATTTGTTTCCATTTGAAATACCTGCAAATAACCTTAAATGGCAACTTTACAAAAAATATTTAATTAATTACAACTCTAGCCAGCTAAGCTCATCACAAGTTCTGAGAAAATACTATAAAAGTAATAGAAACAATCTCTTCTGACACTAAGTACTTGCACTTATTTGTTCATCCCACTTTGGTTGACTAATTTGCAACGTAAAAGCTGAAATCGCGAATGAGATTGACGCCACCCCTAAAATAATTACCCGCAAAGAAAACTTTGTAAACAACTGATAAAAAGTATGACTTGTTCTGTGATTTCTCGCCATTTTCCTCCTCTAAGCCTCTGTGTCTTTTGTATTAGAAAATTAGTTTGCCGTTGTGGGGTGGCGATAGGGGCGCCCTTAAGTAAAATGTCTGAAAAAAAAGTCGATCTGCTCGGAAGACTCGAGAGCGAGAGCTGATATCATCGGACGTCAGCGGCCGAGAACTTTGCGCAGTTCGAGCTTGAAAAAAGCGCACAAAAGTCAAGAAAGCTTGCCGCGCACACGTGAGCCGAGCTATATAGTATATATAGATTATATACATATATATACTTGTATAGGGAGTAGACTATATATGCCGCAGACTGACGTAGACTGTTCGAAATTGAATAGGCATCGGAATTCAAATGTATCTGCTGCCTGTGTAAATGTATCTTTGCACCGCGGATCGTCAGGTCTATATACAATTATATAGATATGGATCTACATATATTTGTTATTTGTTTGTTTTTAAGTGCGCAGACTACCCTACCACAAGGGAATTTTATTTTGATTATTAAATTGATTCTGCTAGAAACAAAAGGAAAACTTGTGTCGGTTTTAGCAGAGTCTAGAATTAAAGTTATATATAATTGCAGCCTTCTTAAGTTTATATATCATATTATTTAATAACCCTCTTTTCACCGTCTAAACTTTCTAAAGTATTTCGCATTTTGCATGGCAATTTGCCCTGGAAAATGATATGATGTGCCTTGAAATTTTCCATTTAATACCAATTATAAGGGCACAAGTGTGTGACATTTAGACCAAAGAGGCTTTTCAATGCTGTGGCTGATTTTCAGTTTCGTTTTTTGGCACATCCTTTCACCCTTTTTTGATTTGGCACAAATCTCTTTTGAAAAGCGCGACTAAGCCACCATTTTCCTATTCCTTTTTTTTTTGTTGTGCTGAAAACTGACCTCAGAGAAATGCATTTGCTTTGATTAGATTTCGGAATTAGGCTGATGAGATTTTTATGGCAGATGATATGGAAATGCATATGGCAAATGGCAAATGGTGGGTGGTCTCTCCCTCTCTCCCCCACATGATTGTTGTTTTTCGCCTTTTTTTGCTGGGTGAAATTTCGCTATTGAATATACATATATACTGGAAATGACCTTTTAAAGGCAGAATGAATAATAATTTGTATGCATTTTGCTGTGTGGGAAACGGGGAAAGCTAAAATGGATAAATGTCAGTTGTCGTTGTAGGTGGGCCCCCCCATTCATGGAACATTTTCCGCCACCCTTGACAAGCCAAAAATGTTTCTCAATTAATACTCACTTGCAGTGGCTTCATTTGGCTAATTTATTGAACTTGAAATGTTTTTGTCCCTGTACAAATTAATGATTTTATATTTTAATTGTAAACAATATATTAGAATATTTTTAAATGATATAATATTTTTCATAAACTAATACAATTTTTACCTTTTTCTATATTTACAGGTAAGCATCGAATACCAAAGGTTTTGAATTGCTAAAGCATTTCTTTGTAAACTTAAATCTTTGTGTCTTTTGCTTAACTTTTTACTGGTAAGCTTGTGTTGTGTTCCATTAACTAACATTAATCATTCAAAGGGTATAGCTAAGCGTTTAAGAGGTAAAAAGGATAAATAATTATGTAAATATAATAATAAACTCGAAATATTAAACTTTAAAAGTAAATAAATTGCAATTTTAAGCTGTTTTTTGGTGAAGGAAGTATAAAAACTATATTGTCACTTTCTAATTTATTGTTGTCTTGTCAAAAACTTTTAGATTTTTTAAAATATATGTTGTAGCTCCGTTTTCTTCGATAAAAAAGTTTATAATTCTCAACGGGGTCTAGCAATAAACAGCTGATACTTAAGCTGAAAATAAACCTGTAGATATTTCTGTAGATCCAAAGCTGTATCTTTTGTTAAACTAGATATATGCGTGTTTTTAGCAGTATTTAATATACAAATTATTTAATATACATATTTTTGGTTTAAAATGTATATTAATTATATATCCCAGACAAGTTTCTCACATATTTGTTCTGCTTCGAATTAAAAAAAAATTTCTTTCTCAAAAATTTATTTACATTTGAAAAGAAAGATACAAAAAAATCCCCGAACTTAAGCTCCCAAAAAGCCACTCAAAGAGGCGCGAGCCGAAAGCTTTTCTGGGCTCACTCAAAGCAACGCTGCGCTGCTGCCGCTGCCGCTGGCGTCGACAGCGGAAAATCGGCTTCCGCATTCGAGCGCGGCAGCGACGTGGCAGCGCGGCTCCCGCCAAGCGTGGCGGCAGCGACGAACTTTGGCAGGCTGCGCGAAAGAAAGTAAGCAGGCGGAATGCGCAAAAAAAAGCAGAGCACGAGCGAGAGCGAGAGAGACAGAGCGGGGGCTTTCTGGCTTTCGGTTTCAAGTTTGGCTTTTATTCCGCTGTCCGTTGCTTCTCCTCTTCGGTTCCTCTTCCTCTTCTGCGGGTTTCTCTGAGCTGCTGCTGCTGCGCCGCTAACTTTGACTCTGCCTCTGCGAAGCTGCGTTGCACGGCGCTGGCGAAGCGCGCGCGTTCACTCAGCGTTCGCAGTCCGGCGGCACCGGTTCGATTCCACGGGCTCTCCTCCACCGAAAAACCCAACAACAAAAAAAAAAACCGAATAAAAACTAAAGGCCGAAAGCTAATAAAAAAAAACACAAAATATACCCCATACTACACATGCAAGCAAAGGCCATAAAAATAATACGTATACGCCGCGTGTCTTCGTCTTTAGCACCGCGCTTTCGAAACCAAATTCGAATTCGAATTCGAATTGGTGCGAACCTGTGAACTTTCGCGGCAAAGGAAGGAGGATCGTCGCCCCAGCATTTTCCCCAGGATTAAAAAATGTATTGTGCAGTGAAGGAAAATAAGTGATCTGTAGAGTGAAATTCAAAGAATTTATATACAAAATACCCAAAAAACACAAAGTTTTATATATGAAACGTCGAGATACATATATTATATATATATTTATGCTGCTGAAAGCCAAAAGAATAATTCAAAGGTGTTTGTAAGTTTGCCAAACAAAAAGTAATTAAATTAAACGAACATTAAATAAATAAAAGGCTTATGAGAAAAGTATTTTCTTAGGCTGTCATATTATTTAAAATTATCTTTAAAAGCTGGTAAAATATTCGAACTAAAAAGACATAAAGAAAAGAATTTACAAAAATTAAAATTTATATTTCCTTTTAAAAGTTTTTAATAAATCTTTATTTTGATGGGAAATATTTTTGTCAAAGTTAATAACTTATGAAGCAATTTTTATTTATTTAGTTAGCAACACAAAGTTTGTAATATAATTATTAAAAAACTGTTTATAAAATAAATACGAATTTATACATTTAAATCTTAAATATCTAAGATTTAGATTTTAAATCTCTTTAAACAAAATTCTTAAAATAACACTCAAGAATGCCTTTTTGAAATCCCAAATATTTATACCGGCTTTTAAGTAAATGCAATCAATATTTCGAATTTTTTATACACAAGCCAACCGAATGAATCATTAAGAAATAAAAAAAAAGAATTAATACTATATAATAACTAAAAGGAAAAACGCAGACCCACATTAAGTCGAAGCGGCAGCAGCAACACTAATGCGAATAAGTGCGACGATCAGTTTGACAAATAGCAAAAACGCATAGCAAAAACATTTCGCTTGGTGCTTTGTTGCTGCTTGCTGTTGTTGCCGCCTCAAGGTCAAACTTTTCTCATTCAAAAGCGGGCGGCGAGAACCGAACCCCTTAACAAAACGGCCCAGCCCCACAGCGAAAAAAAATAAAAAAAAAAATAAAAAAAACAACGATCAGTACGCGGAATAGTTGACAAACGAAATATAGCAACAACACACAGCGTAATAATAGAAAAAGCAAACAAAACAAACAATACAAAAATTGCGAATGCGAAAAAAGCGACATAAACTTGAATAAAAACTGAGCCAAAGCCCTCGCAGTATTCTGAGTGCGCTCTCTGAGAGCTGCCGTGATCGCCACGAGCAGTTAGAATTGCTGCTACAGCGGCGCGTGCGATAAAAAGCTTTTTCCCATTTCCATTTCCACTTCCATTTCCCCCTCCACTTGCAATTTCAATTTCAATTTGTTGTTAATTAAGTTAGCCAGCAGCAGCGGCAGCAGCAACATGCAATAGAAACACTGAGAGAGCTGAGCCAGGGGAATCGTAACCAATTGTGATCTCAGCAATGAGAATGGACTATCAAATGCCACCGCCAGCTTTGGCGCTACAGCAACAGCAGCAGCAGCAGCAGCAGCATCTGGGCCTGCAACATCAGCAAAATCAGCTGCAATTGCTGCAGAATGTGCAACAGCAACAGCAGCAGCAGCAGCAACACCAGCAGCAACAATTGCTGGGCCAACAATTGCCACCTCTTAGCAGCTTGCCACTGCAAGTGGTAAACAATCTGCCGCATTTGCTGAATAACACCAACAACTCCAACAACAACACCAACAATCCGAATCTCAACTGCAACAACAATCTGCTACGCAACTCCATGCAACACCAGCAGCAGCAGCAGCAACAGCAACAGCAGCAGCAGCAGCAGCAACTGCTCAACAACCTGAGCAACAATAATGTGGCCAATGGCAACTTGCCACCGCCAACGCAATTGTTGCAGCATCATCTGCAACATTTGGCGCATGTGAATGTGAATGCAGCAGCAGCAGTGGTTGCTGTGGCAGCCAACAACCTGCAGCAGCAGCAGCAGCAGCAGCAACTGGCCACCAGCAACACCAACAACACCAATGCCGGCAGCAACAATAACAACAACATACTCAATCACAACAATCTCAATATCATTATCAATAACCATAATAGTAGTAACAATAATAATAACAACAGCAACAACAACAATCCAGCAACACCAAATGCAAATCTCGCGGCTAGCAACAATGCCACGCCCACGGTTAATACCGCCGTTGCGGTGGCGCAACAGCAGCAGGCGCATGAGAATAGTTTGGTCAATAGTTTAGTGGGTGTCATTAATGGCACCACCAATACCAATACCAACAATAATAACACCAACAACAATAACAATAATAATAACAACAGCAATACCAACAACAACAATAATAATAATAATGCAAGCAACAATAATGGAGTTGGCGATGACAACAATCGATGGACACAGTTCCAGGTGCAACAATTGTGGAAGCAACACGCCAACTACTTGAACGGTATGCAATCTCAGCAATTAATAAACAACGATCTAAGGGATGAGTTGTAATTATCAACGATTGTTTGGGACATTAATTAAGAGTTACACCAACTAGTAATTTAAAGTGTTCATACAACTATATTTAAAGAACTAGTGGAGGTTCTAATGATTAATCCTTGTAATAGAAAAGTTCCCCTGATATGTCAGCGCTCTTGACCTTCGCTGGTCAAGTTTATTTCCTTGTCCACAAAATTGATTGTTAGCCTGGCTAATTTTTGCTCACACCTCGGGCACACACACAACCCCCAGAGATGCCCCCTCCGGAAACCAGCGACCCTGAGGCAGTGTCAAAGTCAGCTTACATCGATTGCAACAGTGCAACATGTGCCCCATTGCAGTGGTTATTTATTTAGGGGGGCGGTTCCTCTAATTGAGGAGGCAACGTGGGTCTGGGTAGATTGTAGATTTTTCCTCTGACATTTCCGCGTGGGGTAGGTTAGTCAAAAGTCGAGTAACTCAAACTTTCAAACCTTTCGGACTCCGTTTCACAATCACTTTTGCTTTCGACTTTAGGCCATGCTCTCGGCAAGGGCCAAAACACACAGCCACAACTGAGGCAACAACTTGTTGAACGCGACATTTCCAGACAACTTTCGTTTCTGACTTTTGGGTGCTTTCCATACAAATACAAAGATAAATATATATATGTTTATATTCCCGGCTGCGTTGTTGTTTTACTCTTTTTTTTTTGTTTTTATTATTATGTATTTAAAAACCGCTTGGTCCGGCCTTTTTTCTCTCTGCTCTCGTCTTTGGCCTTTTGTTGTTATCACCCAAAGTTGATCTGCCAAAAAAAAAAATAAGAGGTAACAAAAGGGCAATTTTTGTGTGTTTTCTGTTTGCGGCATAATTTATATTTGTCCCGACAAACAATATTAAATTCGTAAGCTGCTCTTTAGCTGCCGAAAATGCGTTTTTACTTTCATTGAGGCAGCAGCAACAGCAACAGCAACATTAAAAGCCGCCACAGCAGCAGCAACATAGCCGTCGTCAGCTGCTCTGCCGGCTTAGCAACATCACCGAAAAATTAACTTTCACTTTTTCGGCAGTTTTTAAATTCATTTCTTTCTTTGCTTTTTTTTGGTAGTTTATTTTTTTTCTTTTTTGATATTTTTTGTTGCTGTTTCTGTGGCTTTTGATGTTGACTTTGTTGGCTCTTCTTGAAAATAAAACTCAGAGAAACAGCAGCGTAAAAAAAAACCAATGTTGAAGGGTTCCAGTTCAGCTTAAAAGAGTGGGAAATAAATATATTTTTATCTTAATCAAAAAATGAACAAATTCGAAAGTTGCCAAAAAAAGCAGCAGGGTTTTGTTTCTGTTAAATATTTGAACAGTATCTAAATATGATTTGTGGGCTGGGAAAACCTCTGGTATGCTTGCAACTTCTATTAGGAAAAATGTGCTATTTATTTATAGATTTTTTACATTTTAAAAGAATTCTCAAAGACATTTCCATCACGTTTTCCTCTATTAAACTATACCATTCAGTCACATCTCTTTCTGCCGCCTTCAGCTTCAGCCATTTCTATCTGAGGTATTGCCAATGAACACCTCAAAAGTCGCCTCGAATTTCCATTGACTTGAGCCGTTCGTCGGTTCGCTCGTTTGCCTTAATCTGACGATTCATGACTTCCTTTTGTTTGGATTATCTCCAAGGGGGAAGCAGCTTGGCGGCACATTAATGTGGCTGAAACATGCCAAAAGGCAAAAACTAAAGACAGGGGGATAGCTTCAATGGGGACTAGAAAACCCCCTGAGGCAAGGCGCCCGCCGTTCGTCACACACTCACCCAGATAGGCGGCCTGCCAAAATGCAACGTATTACAGTTATTTCAATCAAAACGTAGCCGAGCTACGCGGCTACTCGTCTTGGCCAAAACGCCAGATTGTTGCCAATTTACGGAATATGAACATATATTGTTGTTTGGCCCACAGTTGTCGTCGCGGTGGCTAAGGCGGCGGCGGCAACGGCGGCGGCGCATGTTGCGCAATCGAGTGGCGGTACGGCGGTACAACGGAAAAACGTGCGAATTGCTGCGACGCTGCCAGGTGAGAAACTTGAATCAGTGAAAGTGGCCGAAAGAGAGCTTTGTCTTCGACTTCGACTTGGACTTCAGCTTTGGCTTTTAGCTCTTTTAGCGCACCACGAGGCGTATGAGCAATCTGATCACACGTCGTGTATGAAAATACAAAAAAAAAGACCAGAAGCACTTTGATTGAATTTACTGTGTTTTGATTACGTTTTAGCCCAGTCCCGCCCAGTCAGTCCTCTTTCGCCGTGCTCTGCATATTTGAGGCAATTTTATTTGGGTTTCGATGTCTCTCTGGTTGTTCAGCGTTCAGCGTTCGTGTTTCAGTTTTTTAGTTTTCAGTTTTTAGTCTCTCAAGCCTATAATTTGATAGAGCCAACACGATACGTATGATTATCGGCTTCGCTTCCTTATTTCTGCTAATTAACCGTCGCCAGGTAACGTTGCGGCTTTCTTTCTATAAACCGAACTGAAATTGGGCTAATGGGTTGAGTGGGGAGGAAAAACTGCGATCGAGTTATTGTATGTGGCAAATTGTGTCGCTGTCTCGAGGATTTTCACTTTCCCCCACCGAGACGGGCAATTAAACTATTGCAAAATATTTCGCTCGCTCGCTCACTCACTCTTTCTTGTCTTTCATAATTTTCTATTAATTTCGTAATCACAAAGAAAGCGGTCTGCCGTTAGGGAAATCGCGTTTATAACCACTACAGTCTGACGTCTGTCTGTCTGATGACTGAAAATTCAGAGCGAATGAGATGGCAGAGAATTAAATTGCACAGCTGGAAAGATTGTGAAATTGAGGAAAGCCTTTCGTGGGTTTTTATAGTTTATTGCCGCTATTTGTTAGTATATATTGTAGTGGTGATTTATTGAAAATTAATAATGGATAACGGGGAAATGATTGAATTTCTTATAACATTAATTAATTTTAATCAGGCTTTGTGTAATCTTTAATTTTTTTAATATTAACTAAAAGTTTAAATAGGTAAGCTCAATTCCCAAGAACGAAAATAATATTGTCATAATAATTAACATTTTTATAAAAATTTTACTTTCGAAAATGGACATTTAAATCCAAATTTAGGTTTTAGATTTTAGATAATCTAAAAAATTTCCGAATTTTAATCAAATGTAACTTCAAATATACTCAAAACAAAAAGTTAAAAAATGTTTACCACACTTCTTATATTTGTTTCTTAAGTTAACCCCCTAAAAGTTAATTTTAATCTGCAACAAAGTCCGTAATCTTCATGAAAACCCTAAGCCCAGCCACATATATCCGTGCCAGCAACCCGGAAATAAAAACTCCATCACATTTTCCCACACATAATTAATTTCACACAAAAAAAAAAAAAGAGCGGTAGAAGGCATAAAACAAACACACACATAAATACTTAAAACACAAAAAAAAAAAGGTACAACAAAAAAGCAATGCAATTGAGCGCAAATACGGAATGAATGCAGCGCACACACAAAAACCTCAAAGGCAACACAACACGCAAACACACAGAGACAGCGCAACAATCGAAAGTGTTACACTTTCTGCACTTCACCAACAACAGCAACAACAACAACAACACTAACAGCTATAACAGCAAAAGAAACAACAATAATGGCAACAACAAACCATAAAAAAAGAGTGCGATGTACATATAGTTTATACAGCGATGTAATACAACGAGGCACTCATGCGCAGTAACAACAACCAACAGCAAAGTCAGCAACATCAACTGTAACACCAACAACGAGACAGGAAACTGACTGTAGATAGAGACGACTATTGAATACCCTTTAGGGTATTTTAAAAAATAATTGCAATGCTTAGAAAAAGCTTTAAAAAAATAAACCATTTCTTGTATAAAAGTTTATAGGAATTATTTACTTATTTTATACGAAGTATCTACTAGATACTATCTAGAACAACAAATTTTTAAAAATAATATATTACAAACTATTAATTTCACACTGAAATGTTTATTTTTGATTTGGTAAACCGACAAAACATCTTAAAAATCTTAAAAAAAATAAATCCGAGTTTCTGAACACATTTTTTATTTTTTTATGAGTCTATACCTGAAAGTAAGTTAAAAGTTTCATGTTTATAATTTATAAATCCACGGAACCCAAGCTGAACTTAATTAATTACTCAATGAATCTACTTAAATTAGTTTAGTTGACCTACAATATCTGAATATATAAAAAAGTACATTAAGACAGCTACAGAATATTAAAAACGGTCCTGTAAAGTTGCCACTTTACAACCTATTAGGTACTTATAAGTATGATGAAAATTTTAAACAACTTTCCAGTAATTTTAAACTTTAAATTAGTTATAAAAAAAGTACATATATTTTAATCTTCTTTACTGTTGTAAACAAAATTTCTACCAAAGTGATTATACTCCCTAAAAGAGTATAAAAACCCGTCACAGTTGCGCCATCGACGCCGGCAGCGACGCATGCGCAGAGAATTACCTGAGTGAGTGAAAGAGCGAGAGTGGAAGTGAAAAGAGTGCGAGAATGGGGAACAGAGAGAGAGAGGCAGAGAGACAGGTGAAAGGGGCGGACAGCGCAATCAAAGCGTTGTTGTTACTGTTACCGCTGTGATTGTTGTTGTTGTTATTGTTTTACGTGTCTGCCGGCAACTGAAATGCAAAAAGTTGCATAATTTTGCGACGGCTTCTTTCTACTTTTTTTTTATTATTATTATTAAACTTAAACAATTTTTATAGACAAACGCTGATTCCCCATTTATTGATCTTTATTATTATTATGATTATGATAATCCAGGGGCGTTAAAGTGGGCGAAGCAAAAGCAAACTTTCGCGTGGAATTAATTTTCATAAATTTGCGTCAATGTCGTCAGCAGCAGCAGCATCTCCAGTTTGTTCTGAAAAGCTATTTGGTTTGCGTTTTTTATAAACTGGTTTTTTGTTTTGGGGATAGTATTTTTTTATTTCTTTCTTTCTTTTTTTTTTTGAGCCTCGAGACCCGTTTTTTGCTGCAGGCACTCTCACTTTCATTTCGCTTGTCCAGGGAAATTGGGGGGGAGGGGATTTTGAGACGGATGTGGAATGGAATTAAACATTTAATTGGTTTACCGGCTAGGATATCTTTTGGAGCAATGAAGTGCAGAGATAACTCACAAAATAATTAATAAACAATATTGATTGAATGATAAAAAGCCGGTTTGAGTAATTATAAATCATAATTTATAACGATTTAGACATATATAAATATTATAAATGCAGCAAAATGTTATAAAAGAAGTAACAAAAGCCTAAATTCACTTTCAATCAACCATAAAATCTTATTTCATTCACTCTACTTACTTCCTTCCTTCTCTTTTTAATCACTTCAACAATTTCCTCTTCAGTTATACATTAAAATTACAGTCACTAAAACCAACAACTTCCAAATTTACGCTGTTTCATACTAAAAACCCCAAAAAAACGAAATAAAAAGTGAAAGTTTAATTCCTCAAAAAAAAAAAACTATATATTTATTCGAAAAACCTACGGACCATGGTCCACTAAAAATTGTGGCCAACCATTAACACAACAAAGACCACAAAAGTTAACAATTTACAGAAAAAATAATATGCCAGTAATAAGCATAATAATAATATTATTAGGTCCATAAAAAAAAGACAACTGGCAGCTGTGTGAGAGAGCGTTTCACTAGAGAAACAATATGTTTGTTGTCGTAGGCCCAAAAAAAAGAAAAGAGAGAACTCTCCATTTTCTCAGTATCTCTCTCTCTCTCTCTAATGCCCGTTCCTCTCCCTTTCTAATGAAAGTGAAATACAGACCAAAAACGCACGAAAATTATGCAAATTATTTTAATTACCAAAAATGAGAAATTTCTTTGGTCCGAACACAAAGGGGGAAACACGCACACACCAGACAGCCACCAAAAAAGGTAAAATAAAATATAAAATAAAAACCAAAAAAGGTGCGAGGGCTCCCAGAGATGACACAGAAAGAAAAAATGGCTTGACCTACTTAAAATGGCAAGAGAAACTGAAACTGAAACCGAAACCGAAACCGAGACAGAAACGAGAGGAGAGAAGATTAAGTCGAATTCCTGTTTTGGGTTCGCTTCTAAAAATAAACCAACGGACAAGAGATTCCTGCTGTTTAAGCACACAAATCAACGATGTCGACGATGACAGTGAAAGTGAACCGAAAAGCCAAATAAATTCAGATCGCAAGATATTACAAGAAAATAAAAGTAAAAGTATCTATTGAGCGTGGCAGTCTCATCTCATTTGCATCCTTCGCGAGATCTGCTCAGATATTCCCCTCTATATATCCTCGCATTTAATCCGTTTCGCTTGCCTGCATATCCGTTTCCGCTATATGTCTTTTGCCTTACTTCCTGTATCTTTGTGCTGTTCTTGTATCTGTAATGTGTAAATTGTATTTTCTTTTTGTGAAAGAATCAATATTGTATTTCTTCTCTACTATCTTTCTTTTCCGTTTCTTCTGTTTTACAGGCAGGAAATCTCCATTTTTGGGTTTCATTTGCAAAGCAAACGGTAATTTGGTTTTTTGTTGATTTTACTTCTTCTTTTGTTATCTTCTTTATTATGTTATTAGTTTGTTCTCTATTTATTATATATGTTTTATGCTGTTTTTGTACTCTGGCTTTTGTGCTCTTTCTTTCTGTTGTTTTTGTGTGTTTTTATTTAATTGCCATGCGAAAGTTTTTGAATGAGTTTTGTGCGCTTTTTGTATTGGCTTTTAAGAGAATATTTTATTGGCTTTTATTTTGCATGATTTAAGGCAAATAATGAGGGTGTTATATGCTAAATCATTGATATTTTGATTGGTCTGTTTGATTTGCATAATTTTTTGGTGTGAACATTACCCTAATTGTAGATTAAACTAGTTTTAAGCCAACTTGATGTATGTAGATATATATACAGGTTTAAAATTAAAATTTTTGCACTTAAGTTTGCTAATAAAATTTGATAGCAATTTAATATTTCAATTTGAATACTTAAAAAAATACTTAAATTGAGTTTGAAACAGAAAAACTTTTAATTTTTAAAAAGTTACAAAAATATTTATCATTTAAATAATATACAACATTTTTGTTATCCTTAAATATTGTCTTGAAATTGCTCTTTTGTTTTCTTTACCAAATTTTCCTCATTTCTCCTTTTACCAACTATATTTATGGCCTAAAATGCCTTCATTTATATAAAAAAAAAAAACCACAGGTGACAAAGTTCAAAGCCTGTTTTCACAAATTCCCAGACATAAATCCTCCGAAAAGGCAACACAAGTGTCTAATTAACAAAACCGAAAGACGAAAGACAGCAGCGGCGGAGTTCATGTTCGCACATTACCCATACGCCGCGTGGGCCGATCGCTCGGACTGCAGCCACTGCATTTGCAGATTTGCAAGTCCCCAAGTCCCAATTTCCAGCAGAGACCAGATATTACTTCACACCCATTTCACAGACATTTCACTTACGCTGTGGTGAGCACATCGAAAAGAAAAGATATTACTTCATTGCACAGACCAGAAATGTGTGTGCGCGAGGAAGGAAAGAGGCAGGCCGCAAGATGGCATAAAATTTCGCAATAGTCGGTAATGCAAAAAGCGGCAGTAGCAGCACACAAACTGTAAAAAGCTGTAAAAAGTCCAAGAAACACAAAAAAAAAAAAAATAAAAAGAGAAAAAGGAAAAAAAACATTCGCAAATGAAAGTGAGAGTGAATAAGAAAGCGGAAACTATTGCGAGCCGAAGAAACCAAAGACGGCAACTGGTTTCTGTTACTGTCTGTGGCCAGCAGCGAGCAGCAAACTCGTTTGTGAAAGAAATCAAAGGAAAGAAGCGAAAAGCAGGGAAAGATCATGCTCAGCTGCGCATGCGCGGCGTCGTCTAAGCCAGAGAGAAAAATCCACTCAACGGGCTCAATAGGGCCGAAAGAGCTTTTACCCATCACTTGCTGCTTTTTTGAGTGTTTTTGCTTGAACTTTTTTGTTGCTTTTTTGTATTTTTTTCTTTTTATTCGTTTTTGTATTTGCTTGGAGCGATAAAAATCAGTTTGAAAGCTGCAGTAAAAATTTCACTTTCGCTTTTCGTGCTTCCTCTAGCCGTTGTTTGCATTGTGTGTGTGATTTGTTTGTTTGTTGGTTTTCTTTCTTTGTTTCGTTTTGTCTCTTTTTTTGTTTTTCCTTTTTGTTTGCCTGCAAACACGTTTTTTAAGCATGCGGAAATTTGCGGAAATTGTTGCTAGCTTTGAGAGTGCGGTTCCCATACGATTCCGAAAGAATTCAAATGGTTTATATAATAGAGAAATGACGAGCACTTGACCCACTTTACGAGTGTGGGCCATCTTATCGGGAACCCTTAACTAACCATATAAATCTCTATATAGTATTGATCAGTATCTAATCAGCACCCTTTCTATATATATTTTATTTGCAGGCAAATCCACATCGAATAGCAAAGAAATCATCTGCCCCGATGACAAATACAAGGAGGAGGGCGACATTTGGAATGTCGAGGCGCAGACAGCGTTCCTGGGCCCAAATCTGTGGGACAAGACCCTGCCCTACGATGCCGACCTCAAGGTAACACAAGTTAGTATCATTTCGATCATCGCTGCGTAGTGGCTGCGTCTTTCTCCTATAAACAATGTTCCGACGGTCCAAATTACACAAGAAAAAGAAATGGAAAAGCTCAAAATTATACATGAAACATGAATACACAAAAACACACACATTTGAAACGCAGTACAGTCATGACAAAACATACACAACAGTTAACGTGAATGTTATCGATTGCTTTACTTAGTGCGAGAATTGTATTCTCATCATCAGAGCTCAGATCGTGTAACTAACCCCGAGGAAATACCTGCTCCTCACATTCGTGTCAGATTGTCTCATTGCATTTTTTCGTCTTCGACCTTTGTAGTATGCCGACCTAGACGAGTTCCTCTCGGAGAACAACATACCTGATGGCCTGCCCGGCACGCACCTGGGCCACTCGAGTGGCCTGGGCCACCGGTCCGATTCCCTGGGCCACGCAGCGGGTCTGTCGCTCGGCCTTGGCCACATAACCACAAAGCGGGAGCGGTCGCCCTCGCCGTCCGACTGCATCAGTCCGGACACGCTAAATCCGCCATCGCCGGCCGAGTCAAGTGAGTATATGGCGAAATGCTGCCTATCGATTTTTTCGATAACATGGCAATGAAGATCGTTAAAGAAATCGTAAACAAAATTGTAAAAATAAAGATGTTAAGAACGCAATATCTATCGAAAATACTGAATATATATCGAAATTATATATAAATCGAACTAATAAACCAAGTAGAAGTGATAATTTTCACTTATGACATATATCGATATACAATCAAATAATAATCAAATTATGAAAGAGTAATTAAACGTCATATAATTGTTTGTCAAAATAATAGAGCAAAATAAACCGATAAAAAATGGTTTAATTAATCAAAAATTAATCGATATCAAATTTAAATTCAAATATTTGTAAATTTATAAATGTTTTAAGCCATTAGCTTTTTTTTATCCAAAATAAAAGAGTATTTATAATTTATATTCAAATATTAATAGAACTGCAATGTAAATGTCCAATTAATCGATAACAAAATGAGTTCTAATTTACTTGTTGAATATCGAATAGAAAAGAAAACTTTATTGGCTCATTTTCTTAGAAGTTATGTAACAAATTTGAACGATAACACTTTGTTATCGGCATTACTTATCAGTTGCTTTATCGATAAAAAAATCGTTACCAAAAAAATGTGTAAAGCTCCTACAACCACGATTGATATTGCCAGATTTTGAAGTCTTTATTATTGATTTCTGTAAACTAAAATACGTAAAAAACACAAATGGAATGGACATTGCTTCTAACTTAAATTATAATGGAATTGTATAAATTAATTTAAGTTACCCACAAATGTCTTATCAAATGCTAAATGTTAAAGAGACACAATCGAAGGGGCCGCGAGGCCCTTTGACTCAATGATTCCCATTCCAATTTGTGCAAATCCTTAAATTTCAATTTCAATTTCAATTCAATTCAATTCAATTCAAATTCAATTCGATTTAATTTCTGATGAGTTTTTCCACCCATTCGTTCGTTCTTTGAGATTTCCCCGTCTTTGAGGTTGATTTTTATGATTTTAATTTAGCACGAAACAGTCTGTGAAACATTGTTAACATTTAGTATTTGATATTCCAGCATTTTCGTTCGCCTCCTCGGGCCGTGACTTTGATCCGCGGACCCGAGCCTTCTCCGACGAGGAGCTCAAGCCGCAGCCGATGATCAAAAAGTCACGCAAGCAATTCGTTCCAGATGAGCTCAAGGACGACAAGTACTGGGCCCGCCGCCGGAAGAACAACATTGCCGCCAAGCGATCCCGCGATGCCCGGCGCCAGAAGGAGAATCAGATTGCGATGCGGGCACGCTACTTGGAGAAGGAAGTGAGTATCGAAAGGGGAGGAGGAGGGGAATCTAAGCACCAAACTAATCCCATTATCCTTCCCCCTCTCTCTGTAGAATGCAACATTACATCAAGAGGTGGAGCAGTTGAAACAGGAGAACATGGACTTGCGTGCACGTCTATCGAAATTCCAAGATGTGTAATGATAAATACAATTTTGTGACTTGGCCTGAGGACACCACAACAATTAAATAATAATAATTATTGATAAACAAAATAACAATAATCATAATTATGATAAACCTACTAATAATGTTTAGTAATGCAGACATGAAAACCTACACTATAAATCTATATATATATATCTAAATATATATATGTGAAGAGAAATATAATTAGTAAGCAAACACACACAACCACACACCTACTACACCCCTCACGGCGTCGTGCTCCGCTTAAATATTTATTTTATGCTAAACGAAAAGAGAACTAAAAGCAGATTATTAACTAGACACAAAGGAAAGGAAAAACCGAGTGGAAACTAAACATTTTTAGAGTAGCCAAAAACAAAAAGAAAGTCTCGCGAGCAGCCGAAGCTTTTTGCCTTTACAGTAGCATACTTCCGAGCGCAATGGGAATCCTAGAATCCTAGAATCCTAGAACACACGCAGCAGGACGACACACACGTAGAGCCCAGACCCTAGAGTTGTTATCTTTTAAATTGTTTGATAGTTGTTTAGCCTAGTTTTACGCGAGAACCCGAACCCCTCCCTCTTCTACATTTTCTCTCCATTATCTTCCCCCCAACTTCTTCTTCTTCTACTTACCACTATTATTAATCTAATTTTTATGATTATTCTTTGTAATTAGTTCTTCGGTTAAGTTTTGCTTTAGCATATAGTGAAAGGAAAACAACACACAACAAAAATCATATTGTAAATAATTTCGTTGCCTTTTTTCAAATTAAATCGAGAGAAGAATTAACAACACACAAAAAGCATGAGAAAATCTTGTATAAAAAATTGCAAAATGAAAACCCACAAAAAAAAAACGAAAGAGAAGAGAAGAAAAGAGAAAACTAAAGGAACGCTAAGGAAACCATTTAGAAATGAGCAAAGAACTTCCCTCCTCAGTTGCCGGGCACTTGGCAGCTGGTTAGTTTAAGTGAGCTATGATTTTTATATAAACCTAAAGAGAAAAATACCGGAAAACCCCAAAAAAAAAAAAACAAAAAAAAAAAATACAAAAAACAAAGAAAACGATTAAAAAGAAACCGAAACACGGACACGGACATGGACACGGACAGACGGGAATAGAGAGACAGACATAAATGCAAAACTAGAAGTGAAATAGTTTTCGTTGTTGATTTGTTGATACTAAAATAACCAACCCAAAACTAACCCAGACATAGTCAGCTGGTTAAAGCGAGATAACTACTTTTCTTACTTACTAACACACACACATACGACCCAACCATCCCCCTCATCCCCCAACTGCCCCCCGCCTCACCACCCACTTTTCACACTTTTCCTTTTAGTTTGTAGAGAAACATCTTATTCGTTTACCTTTTATTACGAGAAAAACTATTTCTTTTGGTGTGATTTGCAAGATCTTAAACAAAACAAAACAAAACAATCTAAAAACAAAACACTTTTGCGTAATATTAAATAATTATGTTACTTTAAAAACCAACACTATTTTCGTTAGTTAAGTTTATTAATTATTATTATTATTTGTTATACATTTGAGTTACATTTACCTGCATACAATTATCTAGACACCTAAGCAAATATATGAAACAACAAAAACTTACACAGACCGAAACGAAAATTTATATTTTATATTGAAAACGGAAGCTAAAACGATGCGTAGAGAGAGTTAATTAAGTTCATTAAGCGCACTTCTTCTTAACAAATTTCAATAAGTTTTATTTATTCTATGGAAAAATGTGCAAATTCAACATAAACATAAACATAAACAAACAAGCAAACAAACCACAAAAAGCAGAGATCGATGAAGGAGAAGAACGAGAGTAACGAACGTAACGTGAGAAAGCAAACAAATAACATCAATTTGTGTGTAATAATAAAAGTCTAAGCGTTGCTTTTAAATACTGAAAACTCGTTTACATTTGGTTTTCTTTCCTGCCCCCTGTCCTCCCCCCAACTATCTATCTATTGCACAGAGACCCAAAATTCCCCATCGCCGCATAGCTCATTGTTAGTAAATATTTAAAATAAAAAAAGAAACCATACAAGGATCTCAAGACAGAGTTAAAGAAATAAACCGTAACCGTAACCGCAACCGAATCGAAATCTAAATCGAAACTAACCCTAACGATAGATGCAAGAACTACACAAATTATAAAGTATATAGCATTATATAGCAATTTATATACCTAGATATTTAGCCACTCTCTTTGAGAGAGAAAGCTTCTTTGGTTCTAGTTTTCCCCGATATTTGTAGTATTTTCTTTCTGTTTTTTTTTTTGTAAGTTTAACCCAAGAGCCTTTTGCACTGCTATGAGACCACCTAGAGAAAACAACCACAGGAGAGAACGTTAAACAGAGAGATGAGAAAGAAAAACCCACTACAAATACCCCCCAAAAGAAAAACCTTTAAAAAATACTTTGGGTGTCATTTTGCAAATAAAAATGAGAATTTTTGAGCTTCGGTTGTTGAATAAATTCACACACACACACACAAGTATATACGATAATGACAAAGCGTAAACATTTATTGAAAACTCAAATAGCGGACTTGAAACCCCATTAAAACTATACAACTAAGCAGATTCAAGCAATTGCTATGCAACATATTTGTACAACAGACGAGACACGAGAATAAGTAAAACAAAAATCATGTTATATTTATATAAAAATATTTATATCTAAGACGAAATATGACAAGCATCATAGATCGCGCGTAGAGGTGAAAACAAATTAATAAGATATTTTGCTTAATATCACTTGGCCTGGGCATAACTTGTTGAATGAGCAGTGAGCCTCCTCTCACACACACAACACACACCACACACCACACACCACACACTGTTGGTTAAGCGTAGAAGTGTATATTTTTAAAACTTATTGTTTTCCGTAGTTTGTAGTTGAATTTTTGTAGACAATTTTTGTTTATGTAGAGAGAATTGTTGAATAAAAACACAGAATACATTTTTAAACCGAGTCCAGAGATTTATCAATTAGTTTGGCTAACACACACACACACCAATGCACGCGCTGCAGGGGGAGCCAGCGATTTCCGTAGCCTACTTCTAGGCCACGAATTTCCCAGGCCAAAAGCTAGCCACAGAAAATGCAAAAAAGAGCAGGAAAAAGGCAAGCAAGCAAATTATAAGCAACAAGTTTGTTGTAGATGCCTTTTTATTTTCACCTTCAACAGTTTTGAGTTGGAAAGGAAAGGAATAGCTAAAGAAAAGCTAAAGAAAAGCTAAGGAAACGCTGAGAAAAGCAAACAAATGCATGATTTTCGTATAAGAATGTTCCGTAACAAAATGTAGACTTTGTAGCAACAACAGAAGACGATAAAACTGAAAAGTATGAAACATTTTTTGTCAACATAAGCAAAAAATTAAAAAAACAAAAGTGAAAACTAACGAAATTATGTTTAATATACAATAATAAACATTAAAGTATAAATATAAATATATATATATATTTATTATATACAACAAGGATTAGTTAAATGAATTTCGCATGCAAACAGCAAATGAGTAACGAGTAACGAGTAACTTTTGTAGATAAATTCGTAGTTGATGATTTTTATATAAACCTTATACATTATATTATATATTAGTTGTACGCCTACGTATATAGTACACTCAACTACATAGCAAGCGGGCAATGGACGGCGATCGATAGGCAGGGTTAAAAATAGTAACTAAAGACACAAATTGTTGCAGTGCAAAGCAGAAAACAAACAAAAAACGAAACGAGAAATTAGCAAAGCGATAACTTAAGTAAGTACAGTGAGTGTGCTGAGTGTTTTTAGTGGTTAAGAGTTGAAGACAAACAAAAAACGAGCGAGCGGAAACGGAAGTGGCGGCGCGAACCGATGGCAATGCGAAACATATTAAATGCTATTATATAATTATATACATAATATTATACACATATACATAACTTATATATACATATATATATATATAAATATATTCTTACATAATGATTAAAGACGAAAATGTTGTTGAATTTTAAAATCAATAAAAGAAAAACCCCCGAGAAAAATCCTCAAATAAAAATATTTAAATGTAGTAAAAATAAAGAAAAAAGCAAAAACAAAAACAAACAAAAAAAAACACAAAAAATTGTTAGTTGTTGCAAAAAATCAAGCTAAATTAATTAAATAAAACGAAAAAAAAATCCAACTAAAAGAGAACCTAAAAAGCGTTTTAGAGCCTTTACTTATATTTTGAGAATTTTGCAAAACGAAACGAAAAGCAAATAATTTTATATATGAACAAGCGAGAAAAGCCGAGGGTAAAATTCATAGACAACACAAGGCTACAATAGTTTAAGTGGAGGCTTAAACGGGGGCTAGATCAAAGCTAAACTCAAGAGGAAAACAAAACAAACTTCATTTGGTACTCAAAGCAAAAACGTAGAGAAAACAAAATCAGCTAAAGGCATTAGAGAGCAATGCTTTAAGAAATCCACTCAAAAAAACAACTCAGCCTAATTGTTGCAAGACACAAGAGAAATGCGAAATGCGAAATACGAAACCAAATTCAAATTAAAACTTAACGATGAAAGCCTAAGCAAGGACACTAACATGTACCTAGATATATACAAAACCAAAATAAACGTAACTTAAACGATAAATTCAACACAAGTGCTCGATACGCTGCAGACATTAGTTCTATTTTGTATTTTATCCACGAAACCGAACTCATTTGTTAATTACTTTACACTTAATTAAGCTTAAGTTCGAACGGCATTCAATCTCTAAGTTTTTTCTAGATTTTGTTAATGTTGTAAGCGAAGGTTATTATGTTTATGTTTATGTTATGGGCTTTGATTCGAGAAGGCAACTTAAATTAATTCGTAGGAACTTCAAGCGACAAGAAGTGAGATTTAGATGAGAAACGTAAGGCGTCAAGTGGAGGCGAGTAAATATGTTTTATGAGAAACTGCAAAAAAGAACAAACAATAAAGGTTTAGATACAAATTTTGAAACGATAAATGCAAAAAAAAGAATAAACTTTGAAAATGGTTTTATATTGGTTTGGCATACTTTTGAGGTAAGTTTCGGGCAAGGTTTTTTTGGCCTACTTCGAGGCGGCTTTTGTAAACTGCAACTGGTTGTTGGCCTTCAAAGCAGCTGGATAAAATTTATATACATTTTTTTTAAGGGTCTGGAGGTCAAGTTGATTGCATAATTGGTGAGTGGAAAGAGGACCTCAAAACTGGAACTTGATATGAGCTGGGCAAAAGCTGCCAGAGCTCAACGTGTTGCAATTAAAAGGCCGGAAGTCCTGAAACTGTTACAAAAATATATGCTGGATTGAGAGCTAAAAAAAGAGTTTAAATATAAACTAAATACAATAAAACAAGAAAAAGGTTAACAACAAATAAAACAGCATAAAAATAATGTAAGCTTCAACTGAAATACAAAATTGAGTTCTCTGTTTTGCTACCAAATAATTTATATTGTTATATTTTATATACGACAGTTATTAAATAAATAAATCCACACCCCGCTGACCACGAATGATACTCGTCCGACTTCAATTCGCATTCATTACCAAGTCAACGACATAACCGATCGGAAGCAACTTGATTTGTTTGCCAGCTTTGCACACCCAAACTACCAAACTAAGTTGAGCTCAACCCAAGCCCAAATCCGTCGAATCTTATGCAAAAAACATAACATAAAACTAATTTCCTCATATATTGCTTACAAAATAAACATATCAAACATGAAACTCGCAGCTAATTTCCGTTGATTAACAGCAACAACAGCGGCAACTACCTGAAAAATGGGAGCTGCATAACTTTTACACGGAAAGAAATAAGTGAAGGGTAATTTTTATTAATTAATTATAATATATATTTATAATTATAATATTAATTAAGTTTATCTTAATTATTATGGTTATTATTTGTGAGTTCTTTTGAAGCTTAAAGTATATTCTGCACTCACATAACTCACTTTTTTTAAACAGTTTTTATCAGACACGAATTTTGAGAAAATCTCTTAATACTCTTTTTAATTTTTAGATCTTAAATAATGGGATGATACTATAGTTTATTAAATTTTATAAGAATTAAGTTTAAAATATATTTTAAATGTAAAAAAACCCAAACAAAACATAGTGTCATGTGTAGTTATGAATTTATGATATTGCTAATCTTTTAAACATATTTTCAAACCGCATTCTGCTCAAAGCATTTGAATACAAGAATCTTGAACTATAATACACTCAAATTTTTCCCTCTCTGCAGCTTAAACCAGGCCCAGTCTCGGGGCGAACCATTTCGATTACTTCCCTATGGGGAAATGTTGCAATAAATGCGAGCAATGCTCAAACATATGCGGGTCCCTCGCTCCGCTTGCACATATGTAGGTATTGTTACGGCCCCAAGGCTTACGAAAGTGAATAAAGAGTTAACAACAACCAGGCCGACACTCGAAATGTTAATGCCAAGCCACCGGCGGCGATGGCATGAAAACTGGTAATATGCAGGCAGCAGCAGCGGCTAACAGACAGCGTTGAACTTGAGCTTGAAATGCGAGCCAAGCGAAACCAAAAAGAAAGAGAGAGGTTGTGAAAAAGAGAAAGAGACGGAGCGAGAGAGAGAGAGAGAGACAGAGGGAAAGAAAGAGAGACCAACAACCAGAGACCAGGGGGTTTGTTTAAGCCAAGCTTGTCGGCAACTGCATTTGTTGATCGCCCCAAATGAGGTCAACGCGTCGTATACGTAATTTGCGTTAAATGACAAAACCGAATGTAAGAGACGGGCGACTCTTATGAAACGCAGAAATTCGATTACAGATGAACGTCTATAACTTGGATCTCTATTGGTTTATCAAAGATAGAGGATTATATAATTTTGTTTTTAAAAAAATAAATTAATTCGAGATATATATTATATTATATTTAAATATTTTGTTATGCAGAAGGAATCCATTTTCTGCAATTTTCTTAAGGTCATTGGCAGAGAAAATGTAATAATAATAAATTATATTTAAGAATTATTTTATATTATTATAAATTATATAATAATAAATGAAGTTATATTATTTATTTTATATAAGTACTGAAATTTTTTTTCGAAATTTTAAATAATAGATGTATATTTTTAGTTTAAAAATATAATTTTCTTTTTTCAAACCATTTCAAATTTCGACAAATTTTATTACCTTAAATAAATCTCTGTAAAAATAAACAATTTTTTTTAAAGGTTCACCTCCTTAAAATTATAATAATAATTATTTATAAATAAATTCCTTTCAAAAATAAACCTTTACTGTATAAGCGTTAAACTCCTTAAAATTATTATCTTATTGAATATTAATTTAATTAATTATAAATAAAGTCCTTTAAAAAGTAAACCTTTCTTATAGACGATCAACTCCTTATTAATAAAATTTAATATTAAATATTAATAACATATCTAATATTGAATACTATCATAATTATTTATAAGAAAAACCTAGGTTTATCTACAAATAGTTCGACTTACTGAAGATCTACCGTAATTGTTGTTATTAGTGATGTTGCTGCTGCCTATATGGCCTGTTGTCTGCGTTGAGTGGCGCCGGAAATGCGCATCATACGATAAATGACGCCCACTAGCAAACTAGCACCCCCCACCACCCACTTACCACCTCCCACCTCCATTCCCTCCTCTCCCTCCCTCTCCCTTTGGTTTTTCCCAACCCACCACTCTCCACACCTCCCTCTCATCACCATCACTTTAGTTTGGCGTCGCCTGTTTTGACAGTTGACGTTTTGCCGGCAAATTTTCTGTGGAGAGAGCACACCGTTGGGGAGCACGCCAAACGCCGCCGAAGAGAACTGGGATCCAAGCGATTGATGACGCAACAGAGGAATAAGAGAGGCAAGAGCCCCACCAGTGACATAATATTCGAGTGCTTGAAACGCTCTTTGGGGCCCCCCAAAAGAGAGGCAGTGGTGTTTCGCTCTGACGGCTGGCTGGCCGATGTGCTCCATTCAGTCGCTGTTGAGCAGCGGCCGTGGCAAGTCGACAAAACACACAGAAAAGGCCAAAGGCGGAGAGAGAGAAATATTAATGAAACAAAATAAAAAATACTACAGTTTAGTTAAAGAAGAAATCCACGACAAATCGTAGCTTGGAGCCACCCGAAAACACATTGTTGCCGCCGCCGCCGTCGTCGTAGTGGTCTTTCTTTCTCGCCATCTCGCCGTCGCGTAACGTAAGCGTATTACAAAACAAACGCCAACGTAATCAAAAAAATAAATAAAAATACAAATACTCGACAGCGGCTGCTGTCGTTCCGTGCGTCGTGTTTCCCCGCAGTGTAAATAGTAAATATTGTTGGCAGGGATTTCTATACCTACGCCCCCATTAAGGGTGCCGCACACCCCCCGCCCCCTCAATCCGACGGAAGAAAATATAGCAAAAATTTAACCCGTGTGTGCGGCGGGGTTACGTAAAGCCGTTCCAAGTTCTTACAAAACACAAAAAAAAGCGAATAACAAAAAATACAACACATAACACGAGAAAAGTTACGCGCACGCCCAACACAAAAATAACAACAAATACGTATACAAATACACAAATACACGGATACAAGTGCGAGGAAAAAAAAAGCGGGGCAGGAAAATATATTCCCGAATTCCCGTTCTTTTAGCACGCGTGTGGCAATAAATTTTTTTGGCAAACAAAAAAAAAAATATAAAAGCGAATCAGGAAAAAATATATAAAAAAAAAATTTTAAGAAATCGCAAGAAGAAGAGGGAGAATTTCGCGTGTGCCCGTTAGTGTGTGTGTGTGTGTGTGTGTGTGTGTGTGTGAGATTCTCGAAAGCAACAGAGCAAGCTAGAGCCCCGCCACCCCCTTTTTTGGGCTAAAAACACAAGGAGGCGCGGTCCAACAGCGACAGGTAAGGCGAAAGAGAACTGCACTCTGCCCTCGATAGTCCCACTCTTGAACCCACTCCCGCGCTCTCACTCTCTCCCACTCTCTCACTCTCTGGTTGGCCTCTCTTAGGGTTACGACATCGTGGCCACATGCTTTTTCTCAGTGTGGCCCCCGTGTGAATGAACGCCAACACACGAACGAGAGCTCAACAAAGTTGCATTAATTTTTGTATTTCAAAGTCTCTCCCTCGCTCTCTCTTAGTTCGCTCTTAGGTGGGGCGAGAAAAACTGTTTTTCATTTGCTGCTATCTGCTGATTGTGAAAACACAAACTGCAGCTGCATGGGCTAAGCGAGGGAGGGGAGCGGGTGCTGCCGCCGCCGCCTCTTACGTGTTGCCATATTTTTAAAGGCATTACTAAGCGCTTTTTGCGCCGTTTGTTGACGTTCTGCTGCTGTGGCCAATTGAATTCGGCCTGCACTCGATAATCATTTTATATGTATTTAATCTGTGATAAAAGCTTCCACGGAAAAACACATAATATGCCGATTTCATGATTAATTAGCATTTGATAACCGAAGACAGAAGGCGGGGAAATATCATTTAATATTGATTTTGGCTTTGAAAACAGAATTTCGGGGAAAGTTCTTAGTGAGTAATAATTTTTGGAAATTTAAAATTTTATATATTTAATTTATTTTATATATTTATTTTATATATTTAATTTACTTTCTGAACTAATTATTATAGGAATATTCTGTAGATCAAATTCTAGTTTTGGTTTCGCACAAATACCGTCTTTGATTTATCTTTTTTCTTTACTATAAATTGGTTTAATTAGTTTAAATTAATAAGCCATTAAAACAGCATTGTAAGTAAATAGTTTTACCTTAAAATATTTCCCTATTTGCATATGTTCTATTATAAGTCTAAGCCACTTCTGGTAATTGCCTGTCAAAATAGGAACCTGATAACCAAGGCTAACACCATTAGGAAAAGTTAAAAATATGAGAAACAGAAATGCCTAGAAATTAGCCCCAGGAATGTGTTTATTTTGTTTTATAATGAATTTAGTTACATTCGAAAGTTCTATGAAGCTGAACTGTATAAACAAATTAAATTCAAACAAATCAAACAAAAGAAATTAAAAAGATACAAAAGAAAGTATTTGTGAATTACTCTACTTGGTTAAATATTAAATGTAATTCAGAGAGGTAAATACCTAGGTTAAATAAGTTACATTTGCTTATAATTTTAAAGCAATAAATTGAATTTTATTATTATTTTTTACTTTGATAATGTATTTGAATTTATGTAAACACTCTTAGAATTTCAAGCCAACCAAACCAAACCGGGAGGTTTCCGGGAGCTCGGTTTAGCAGTTTTTTTTCTCTAAATAAATATTTTTATAAAATATTATAAGAGTTACGATAAAATGAAAACTAATTGCTTAAATAATACATTTATCAGTTTTCTTAGAAAAGATGCTTAAAGTCAATATATTTTTAAAGCGTCCTAAATAGACATAACCCATAAATGAAGCATTTAAAAATATATTTATATATTTAATAAGCTTTCTTTCAAGTCTCCTATAATTTACTGTATTTAGCTATCTCAAATATATTAATTCACCCACCTAGTTCAACTATTTAGGCCTCAAATAAACCCCTTAGCTGTTTTGTTTAAATTTTTACTCTATCTCAAACTCCACATAGGGCTGTTGCCAATAATCGCGATAATCTGGCAAAGCTCAATCCTCCAATTTGTCAGGGGTCAGCACCCATTATTCGCCAGCCTCCAAAGCGAGTTTCCCCTCTCTCCGCTACCTCCTGAGACGTTTAGCGTTACGACACGCATTGTACGTGTGCGAGTATTACGCGACGCTGGCTGCCAATGAACAACAACGCTCCGGTTAGTCGCTCACTTGGCCCGAAATGGTAAAACGAAAATTATGGCCAACTCGAGAGGAGGAAAAACCTATTTGCATACGTCATCGTGTAAAAGGGTTCGTCATGAGTCAGAGTCAGAGTCAGAGACGTCGAATGAGCCGAGGAAACCAGACTTAAGGCCAGATCGTTTGTTATTATGCAAACAGCGAGGAAAACGAAATCAGGCACAGGCACCACCGTGGCCCACGGCGTTATGCAAGTCGGAAAAGGGACCCGCCAATTAGTCATCAGCGTTTGAGTGGGTTCTTGTATAATCCGAGTGAAATCAAAACTGAAAACTGAAAACTGAAAACTAAAAACTGAATGCTAAAAACTGAATGCTGAAAAGTCACAAACTAGAAATTTTGTTGCTAATTGGCTTGCCTCAATAAATTCTTCACCCTGGTAGTCAGCTCTTTGTTATTATTGTTCCTCTGCTGTTGGTTTTGAGCTATTTTTATGAGTGTTTATCGTCGGACCTCGTCACTGTCCCCTCCTCCCTGTTCAAATGTACAATGTCATAAAACGCTAACAAATGGGAAACCAATAAAACAAATATCAAAGAAGAAATCAAAATATACAAACGCCAACATGGGAGGCACTGAAAATGTACGTGTATGTGATTTCATAACAGCAGCCTGTATGATTTCATAATTACGGGAAAAATTGCCATTGGAGCATAATCAGTTTCTTGCGTCGTCGCCTTTGTTATGCAACATAATTGCTTATGTGATCGATAAATGCTGATAGAACCCAATTAGTTGGCCGATTGAAAATCTAGGGTTTATGGGGGAATAATAAAGATATAGAAGCGTTACTACGTTTTAAGGGAATAATAAAGATATGGAAGCGTTACTAGGTTTTAAAGCAAATCAAATCGGTTAATAAAAAACAGTTTTAAAGATAACATAAATACAAGGAAACTTTACAAATATTATATAGTAATTACACCTACTTTGCTTTGAATCTTTATCAAGATGAATTCTATAATTTCATTAGTTTCACCATTCTATACTTTTGTTACATGAAATGACTAAGCAATGAGACCAATGACTAATAACGTGTTATTTCATCACTATTCTTTGTGTTGGTCATCTTCAAATTTGTTAATTTTGGGTTTAGGTCACACTCTGAATTGAAATACCTCTGGGGAAAATGTGTTCCTTAGAAATCGAATAATAATTTATAGAAAACAGATGCTGAGACTTTTTATGATAATAAATAACATTATAATAAAGATTTGCCAAATTAATCTGCATATCTCTGACTTACTATTTATTTCCTCACTAACTATAGTTCATAGTACTCCTTCCACTTAGTATCACTTATCGGATTCAAAAACAAACAATGGTTGCACATTCCGGGCGCTTAGAACTGCTGTTACGACTATCACACATCGTGCTGTCACCGCTGCCATTTTGTCTGACTGGCGATGGACGGCGATAAGGCGGCAGGCGACGACGAGTGACTATATGATTGACATTGCATAATGCCAATACGAGTATATGGTAAAATATAAGGCAATCTGCGAGCGCTTATGCCCTGCGGGCGTGTTTCCAGGCGACTCGCCCCCGCCTCGCCACATATTTGCAGTTCATTTAGGAACGCTTACGTTTATCGGGTTCGGGTTCGGGTTATGCAATCCGCTCGAGTACACGGACCCACCGATTGCAGGCCACACAACAAACTGCACACACGTGCACTTATATGAGGCACACACCTAATTTTCACTTACGCAAAGCAAGTCGGCAGGAACAACTAGAATCGAGGGGCAGGAAATCTCGCTTACCTTTCCCCTTTTCCCCTCACAAAATCACAAAATGTTTCACAATCTCGCACACTATCTTTAAACCTACCTACCTACAACCTGTATCCCGCTCCGACGCAGCTATCTATTTGTGTATATTATTTCTACGGTTTCAGAGCCTAGTCAGAGCTTGGGCAAAGTTCTGCTTAAAAAACAATCTAAAAGTGGGGTTTCTCAAGTGTATGAAGGTCGAGTTGAGTTACAGGTTTTTAAGAGGGAAATTTAGAGGAAGTTTATTTATAGAGTAGAGAATGAATTACATTATTTTGCATCTTGTAAGTGTATTAATGAAACTTATTATCCAACCATTTTTAGCTAATTAATCTACTTAGTTTGGATTTGAAGAAGAGGTTTACGGGATTAGAGTAATAGATTGTAACATACAATTTATTTCAGTCAGAAAAAAGAATTATATTGTCAAAGGTAAATATTTATTATTATTATTTATTAAAAATACCAATTCCTTATCTGATGTAGACTTTTTTAATGGGGTTTTCCTAGACTTCTATTGAGTACGTTATCAATTCATGATTTTAAAGGGAAATTTAAATATTTAAATTTCAAATATAACTGATTTTAAATTCCAAAGAAATATATATAGTATATATTCTTAGGGGTTTTAATACAAAGGTTTTTTTTAAGAAAATAAAAATCATAAGATTCTATACAAAATTTAAATTCTGATATTAAATTAAATTGCTTTTATCAACGTTTGTTTTTTTTTTTTGTAAGAAGAAAATGTATTTAAGCAAACATCAATATTTTGGGGTTTTAAAATAAACTTCTTGTTTTAATAAATACCTAGGACCTTAAATTAATTAATTAATATCCATAAAATTACGAATATCAGTATTTTTAAGCTGTTTGAATAACAACTTTAAACAACAACCATCAGATCATCAAATGAATAAAGTTATAGCCCATTTTGCTTTCTTTAAAGAAAATAAAGCCACAAAATAATTGTATAATATAAATAATATAATTTTTAACACACTAAATGATCCCTCAAAGTGCCCCCCATTAATTCTTCTCTATCATAATTATAATATCCCAAATTTATACCCTTAATTTTCGCATTTAACGCACAAACTTCGTCCGGATCTTATGTAACCTGGCGGCACACCGAAATTCTATTCCAAATATATAAAATCCGTATTTCTTGATATACTTTTTGGGTCGCCGTCTCGATCGCAAGTTCTCACGTAAGATCGTATATCTGCGGATGATTGTGGCGTGGCGTGGCGTGGCGGCCCCCACACATGAGACACACCCTTGATAAATTAATTTTCTTGGCTAACTACCAACTTATAAGATATTTCAGCATTACTTAACAACGAGATTTATGCAAAAAAAAAAAAAAAGATATAAATATGCGTGGCAGTGTGTGTGTGTGTGTGCGAGTTTATAACCCACAAAAGCATAAATGAAATAATGAAAAATTTCATTTGCACGCAATTTTTAAACTATTTTATTTGTTGTCTTTGTTTCTGCCTTTTTGTTTAATTTTTTGTATGATTTTGGCACACTTTGATTGCCTTTGGAAATGTAAACAAAAATTATGGTAGGAAGGGAAAAACTATAAAGATCCCGATGATGCCGGGCGGACGACAAGCGAAAATTGTTTACATAACAAAACCAGAATGCGAAGAGAAGGCAAAGGCAAAACCGAACTCGGACTGCGAGTAAATGTATCTCTGTATCTGTATCTGTGTGTGTGTGTGCGGCGGTTATGTTATGCCGGCATTGTTTATCTTAAAGATACAAGGAAAGACGTCAAAAGCAAAACGTGCGCACAATCACAATCAGAAGAAGGAAAAAAACAAAAACAACACCCAAACAAGACAAAAACAAAACATACACAACACACACACACGCGCACACATTGTTTTTGAACGCAAACGCACACACAGATACAACCAGAACCCGCTAGAATCAAGAGTTCTAGAAGAGAGAGCTCCGCTGCTGCCTAAGAGAGCCAGAGCCAAGCCGCTCAAAGAGCGAGCCAGTTTGCTGGCGCGTGTGAGAGTATCTATCTGTGTGTGTGTTGTCGTCGATGATTTTGATTTCGTGTTACTTGGGGCCAGCAGCAGCAGCAGCAGCGGCAGCAGCAGCGTCTATGTGATTCAGTGTTAATTTTCATAATATTATGTAATAGCATGTGCGCCCAGTCTAGAAGACAATGTTCTAAAGAGCACTATTACCGCTAGTTGAACTGTAATTAATCAGGATTCCATGTGCACTTCGCCTCCAGCGGCACAGGGTTCAATGAACCCGCGCTTTTTCCACACTTCTGCTTTATATAATACTTAGTTCTTCGACTTCTGGGCAGCAATTAGCTTTGTGCTAAGGCGACGAAAGTCACGTCATCGCTTTTGGGGCGAGAAGTGCAGTTCGTTGCCGAGATACACTCGTGTATCTGGCATTCTCCAGTGGTTAAGTAATAGATACAGTTCTTCCTCTTCTCCGCCATCCAGTAATCAAAGAGCGCGAGAGATATCAAAAGAGAGAGGGAGAGCCCCTCGCTCTCTCTCTGACTGTGTTGGTGTGTGTGTGTGTGGCGGAATTATAAAACAGAATCAAAAGCTGCCTCTGAGAATCAGTCAGTTTTTAATTCATTTTCTTGGCCTGCGCTCGCTTTTATTTCTATTTTGTATTTTTTTTTTCCCCCATTTAGCGTTACGTAAATCCCGCCGCTGGCTATCTTCTTCTTGTTCCGCTTACTTCACATTCTCCCATATATCCCGCCCTCTCAGTCCGCCTCTCTCTCTCTCTCTCTCGCTCTTCTCCCGGAATCGAAATCGGAATCAAAATCGTACTAATACCATGTTCTCTTTGTTCTCTCCGTTCTTTTTGTTTTTGTATCTTTCAGATGCCTCGCCGCTGTCAAAACTTCTTCTTCAGTTCAACCGAAACCGCGAAAAGCAGAGCACGCCCGAGATTAGTTCAGAAATAATCAAAATAATTGAAAAATAAGTGAAGGAAGAGTGCAGAGTGCAGAGTGAAGTGAAGTGATGATAGACAGATATTATATGGTAACTGAAAGATAGAATATATCTACGTTACGTGTTGCATACGTGACTGCAGGCAGCTCTGCCCTCCGATAAATCGAAATAAATAAAGGCGGGGGAATACTACGCCCGCGGCAACTATAGATAGATATAGTTAGAGGGATGCCGCTGTCGCAGGGCTACTGCGTGAAGCCCTCCTCGCTGGGCGCCAAGAAGCGGGTGCTGAAGGTGCTTCGCAAGGAGCAGCACGACCAGGAGCAGCAGCAGCACCACCACCAGCACCACCGCCACCATCACACACAGCAACACAATGTCGGGGTACAGTGCTACCTGGCCGGCGACGACGACGACAACGACGACAACAGCCAGAGCTCGCTGCACCTGTCCTACTTGGTGGGCGAGTCCTTCGCCAAGATCGGCAGCCTGCCCAAGGCTTTCGATGTCTACGAACTGATTGCCAGCCGGCAATGCGACGGCCACGTCCCGCTGAACAAGCTCAACGTCCTGGCCAGCGCCCTGACCTCACACTTCCGGCAGATGGGAGGCGTAGCCACAAACCCCGCCACCGCCAATCCAGGCACCACCGCGTTGAAGAGTCCCCGGCTGGAGATGATGCACTGGTCGCGGTACCATCATCAGGACAAGATTAATCAGGGATCAGAGTTCCTGCCCGGCGCACGGGAATCCCCCAATGAGTCATTTGGCGCCGCATCTCCCCTGGATCTGCACTCGCCCACGCGAGAACTAAGAGTGCCCAGTCCCCTGCAGGACCCCGAGGACTACGATCCGCTGCTGTGCCCGCTGTGCAACGACATCCTGCGCTGCCCGGTGACCACCAACTGTGGCCACACCTTCTGCCGGCAGTGCTGCGAGACGATCACGCAGTGCAATATCTGTCAGGTGCGGTTTCCGCGGATGCAGGACTCCTCGCCGCCATGCGCCCTGACCACCACCACCACCACCGCTTCGAGCGGTCCAGCGGTCCAGGCCAGCTTCTTTGCGGCGGCGCCCACAAGCGCCCACAACAATGCGAACCTCGGACTGATGAGCTTCCCGGTGGGCTACGGCGTCCAGCTGACCTCCAGCGTCCATCATTTGGCGGCAGCGCCCATGACGGTGACCACCACCACGGTGGCCTCTACCACAGCCACAGCCACCACCACCATGGCGTCCACTTCGGCGGCAGCGGCTCTGGGACTGAGCGGCTATACCTCTGGCCACAATGGCGGTGGTTCGTCCGCCATGAAGTTCATGCCGGATGTGCTGGTTCGACGGTTGGTGGAGAAGTGGTGGGGCCCGGATTTGCAGGCCAAGAAGATCAGCGAGAAGGCCAGCAGCTGCATGCACCTCAACCTGCTCGACGATGCCCTCAAGTTCTGCAACGCCAGCTTGGAGAAAGGTGAGTGCTTTTGAAGGATATATTTTTTAGGGGGTTTTACTTTAGAGGGTTTACTTTCTTACAGAAAGGGAAGATGGGTTGAAAATAAGAATAAATTTGACATTTGGGACATTGAGGCATTAAATTAAATAATTTTTTAATAGTTTTCTCCATTAATCTGTTCCTGTTACATATTTTCTTTAAAGTATTTTTGTTTAGTTTACACCAAACGCACTTAAAGCACTTTAAAAGTGTGTCTAAAGGTGTGCAAATCTTTTTTGTAGCTTCAAAATTTTTATTTTGAGATACAAAATATTCCAACTTAAGATCGAAGTGTTTTTAAGGACTTTAAACCCCCTAGTGATATCTGTAACGACCTCGTATAGCCCAGAAATCTGTCAGTTTCAGTATTTAAAAGTCTCAACCTTCATTTCCCTCGTCACTTATTTGTGGCAGTGCCAAGGCGGCAATCCTTTTCGATTCGACTGCAGTGGGGAATTGAAAAATCAATAGAGGGCAGGGCCGACGAAATGGCAAGGCTCGATTGACTCTTATTTGCTGACGTCAGGCGAAGGAGCAACAAGTCCTGCGCTACGCCCACAGGCAACCCGTGCGAACCCATGCGGCGAATGCGTATTTAAGCCATTACTCCTACTTCCTGGGGGCACCTCCATCGAATGTCAACTTGTTACTCTAATTGTGTGTGTTCAGTGGCAAATGGCACTGGCACAGGCACAAGCACAGGCACCAGGCGGGCCAAGGACCCAATTATCAAATATTTATAGAGCAAATTCAAAGTAAATAAACCTTGACACAGGGCGAGAGCTACCAAGACGGAGAGCAGCCTATTGTATCTGATAGATACGTGAAAACTGGCACGCGCTGTCTGCCCGAACTCTTTCCGCACTCGGGAACGATATATTGTATTTTCTGTGAAATCTCTTTTTTTTTTTAATGAATTATTGAGGCGCTGAGTCAGTCACTTGAGCTCAAGAGGATTTTCCCCTTCACTTAGAGAACGCGCACACACACGGCGCAAAATATTAAAACAAAGAATAGCCACCAAGAAAGGCTAATTAATCATTTTACCATTTCCCAGAGACAAAGTTGTTCTTGCTCTCAGTGTTAGCTTTTTTTTAGCCAAGAACCAAGAAGAAAAAAATCACAGCGATTTACGCACTTAGAAATCCATCAAACAAAACGCTTCGAGTGGCAGCAGGAAAAAATGAACACAAGACAGAAGGCATCAGACGCAGGGAAACACTTGACTCTAAGAGTTTTTTTTATGGATGAGGGGGATGAGGCAGGGTGAGACTATTTAAGCAAAACAATAATGATGGACAGAATTAGGTGGCAGCAGCAGGGAATGGAAAGGCAGAAACTAAAATTAACCAGATCGGAGATCGTTGGCTGGCAATTAATAGACAATTTTTGAATGGCTTTCGAGGTTTAACAAACCTATTTGTGGATTACGAAAAAAGTGTGCAGACATTAATATCATAGAAATGTATTTCTGATTCATAGATTTATGTATATTTAGAATTGTATTTTTTAAGGCAATGTGTGCTGTGCCATTATATAAATATTGTTTCAAGTTATTTAAGGTGGAAAGGAAAATAAGCAAGGCTTATGTAATGATAATATTACCATACAATTTAAGGAAAATTACCAAGGCTTATGTAATGATAATATTACCATATGATTTAAAGCCCTGCCTCATATATTTCTCTCTATTGTTTGGCTTTCCTAATTATGACCTCATTTTTCTCCAGTATTTCAGCTGATAAATTCAAAGCAGAATATCGATAGAAACCCATTTGTGATCATAGTATTTGTTTTATCAGCATTTCCATTTAATTGAGTCTCTGTCAGTGTGTGGTCACCATAATTGCACTTATTTTGCTTCGTGTTTACCCAATCAATATTTGTTTCTGTTTTGGTGATTTTCCACCTTTATACAGACACACATGTATATTCTATATATTCTTTGCTACCCGCGAAATACAGATATTTCCTCTCGGGTGAATCAAAGTGTTTGCTCTCTCCGCCTTCGCTTTCACCGCGGGGATATAATGCATCAAGGTGTCTCGGCTTTTCTCAAGGCATTAACTCGCCTGCGTGGGTCGGGATTTTTTCACCTGAGTTGCGTGACACACGACCCAAGCGGTGTTACTTTCTTAATTGTCATTATCACGGTGTACTTTGAGTGTGTGATTAGCCAAATTGTGTGTGCTGACGCATCCATCCATCGTACGACTTTGTTTACCCCAAAAAAAGCAAATTATTTAGGAGAGCTCTTAAGGGGGAGGGATTGAAATAATAGCAGCGACGTTCCAGCTGACACGTAAACAAAATACAATTCTAGTCGCTGGTCTATTTATAAGAAAACCAATTTATTGCTTCTATTTTCTATTTCATTTTTCCTTTGTCTTTTGGCTTTTTCTGCTCTGTGTCTCTCTCTCTTCCCCTCTTTCTCTCTCTCCTCTTCCATTGCCACAATCAGTTATTGACTTTTGCTGATAAAAAAGCAAAAATCACACAATTTTTTGGGGGCAATAGCAGAAGTAAGAAAGAAAAAACTTTAAGTAAACACTTTTGATAAACAAACGCCAAGTCATGGCTATAAAGTATTTATATAGAAATGCAAATTGTGTGCAAAGAAAAAAGAAAGAAGCAAAAACCAAATCCGAACCAATTAAGGGAACAAATAAAACATTTTAGCTGGGATTTCTCGAAGGCAGCAGCAGTCAGCAGCTCAGCTCAGCACATCACACATACGCCGTGTGGTGCAGACAAAGCCAAGTGCTTGCCACTTGACAATGAAGATGTCGGGCGGGAGGAGTGACAGCTCCGGCTCTCTGGTAATCCGCACACACACACACTCTCAACAGCTTTTCGCCTCGAAGCAATTTAATGTCCTCCTCCCAGGACCTCTGGCAATGAGCCTTAGTCATGAGCCAGACATGCACAATTTAATTTGAATATATATACACTCCATACTATATGTGTGTGCAAACACGCGCCCGTTGATGTAGTCGTTGACCTCATCAGACATTTATTTCGCCTCTGCCAAGTACACAGAAAATAATTAACAAACCAAAAAAGTGATACAGACTAAGTGGAAAGAGTTGTTAAATGAGCCGCAAGGACTTGGCCTGAATACATATTTGCTTAGTGAGGGGAACTGGCGGCATTTCATTAGAAATATTGCATTGGAAATGCCTTCAAGTCATGCAAGGCTTTGGCTTTAGCTTTTCCTTTAATTTAATGCGATATAGTATAACGGCAAACATGTATATGCATTAAATGTATACTATATATGGAGGATCGTATAATTATAGGGCGTGTATTGGGGCTGCTGACCAGTCGACTGCATTTAATGTTCCCTTTTCGAGTCGCGGGTTCTGAATAAAAGAATTTAGCACGAAGCGTGCAATTAATTTGGTTATTTTTTCGCCTGCCACGTGGCTTTTCCTCCACTCCCTTTTTACACATTAACTTTTATGGCCCGCTGGATTTCCTTTTTTGTTTCAAAATCATTATTTTAGTGGTTTGTGGGAACTTGGGCTGCGGGCTAACGAGCAGCAAATGGTGACTTTTCCAAGAGGGGAATTATTTCAATTTATGCGGTTAATTAATTTGTAATTTCTTTGTAATTACCCGAAGGTGCCAACTTAAGGCGTTGACTTCTAGGGATTTTCCTGGCTGTGAAAAAATGTTTGCGGAATGTTTGCTTAATCAGGGAGCTTAATTAGGTTGTCATTTGTGGGTTGACTTCTGGCCACAACTGATAAAGCATAGAAAATATGCTGACGGGGGGTTTGGAAAAGTATTATGTAGACTTGGTTAAAGAATTTTTGTATTTAAAATGATTCTTTTAGTTAGTTAAGGTATAGAAAATGCTAAAATATGTGCTTAAAAATTAGTCATAATTCTCTTATATATATTTCTCCTTTAACATCACCCTTGACGCATTTTTATATGAACAAAATCCGAATACCTTTACTTCTATATGTCTCCGCTCTGCTGATGATAAGAAATAATTGCACTTTCTCACGGGACACTGACGTTGCGATTTCCACTGCCAGACCCTGAACTGCAGAGAGTTTTTCTTTGTTCGAGACTATCAGACGACGACTACACCCAAATAAGTACACCTCGCTGGACATGTCCGACACGATATGGCGGCGCTGGGTTTGTCCAGGGCAGAGGAAAGGGTCTGCGACTGGGTCTGGGAGTGAATAATATATCCATTCATGTGATTAAGACGTGACGCTTATCGCACGCTGCCTGCTCACCCAATACACCTGATAAAGCCATGCACGCTGGTCTCATTAATATATAATATACGAGTCTATATATGTGTACGATTTGTGGTTATTGTTTGGAGAGCTCCTTGATCTTGTTAGCTTTTTGCTTGGCCTGAGGTCGAGTACTCAAACCATAGAGCATTCGCCCGCCTCCATTGTCGTCATTTCTCTATTTTTAAAAGGCAAAACAAACAGAAACGAACCAAAACGAACCTCTCTGCCCCTTTCCTAGCTCTTTTTGCAATCATTCAAAGTGACTGCACTCATTAACATTTGTTTCTGCCCATTGCTGACTGTTCTTTTGATTTCTCACTTTTTTTTCCTGCGGCAGCTAACATTTTTTAATTAGCCAAACAAGAGCTGGAAGCAGTGCTATATTTTTTGGTTTTTTTGTCTTGTTTTGGCCAAAGTGCAGGCAGCTAAAATTTATTGCGCATTTTGAGGTCGTTGAGTTCTTTCCGTGAAAGTGAACAAAGAACCCACAGCGAAAGCGGGAGGAAAGTGGGACGAAAGCGGGAGAGAGTTTAACGACCACAAAAACCAAACTGGCCTTGAAAAAGCCAGTTGCCAATGCTATCCCACAGATACAGATACATTTGTTGTGCACTGCCCAAAAGATAGACATTATGATAGATGATGAGTTTAAAGCTCTTCCTTGTGCAGTATAGAATTTTCTACTGAAGTGATTTGTATATATCTTGAATATGCTTATATGTGGCAGTATGTCAATATTTATTTGTTGGTATTTTTCACAACTGCGATAACCTTACGGAATTTTTAAAATTAGTAACTTACTTCCCTTTGACACTTATTTACTAAAAAGGAAAACTACCTTAATGTTCTTGGTGTCCAAAAAAGATCAATTGATTTTAAAGAAAGTGGAATTTCTATATATTTAACATCAATTATCGGTTTGTACTAAAAATAACTCAAGTTTCTAGTGAATAAAGAATATATTTTAGATAGAAACGTGTTTCGGTTGGTGCCAAAAACATCAGCATTTCAACCTAGCAGATGAAAGGCAAATAACCAAACTGTTCTTCTTGTTGATAAAATAATTTTAAATACAACATTTACAGTAGAATGTATTCGTAGTAATTTGATTAAAGAATTTAGAAAAGTATTTCCTTTTTTTCTGTGTAAAACTCAGACGAAATAGATTGTGTTAATTTTTGCACTCCTCTGATTTCAGCTTTCTTTTTGCAATATTGTTCAGTTTTTGCGATTTGATTTATTTCTTTCTGCGTGTGGTTTTTTCTTCTTTCTGCCACCCCCTGGCACCTCTATTGTTGTGTGTCTCTCTAGACGCCATGCGTTGCATAGCCGGCATTCCCCGTGTTCACGTATCTGATAGATACTTTTTGGCATGCTCGCCGCTACATATTCCCCCCACCCTCGCCGAAAGTCTGGTGCACATTTCTGAAATGCCATCGCACATTTCACTAGAAAAAAAAACAAGAAAACCGAAAGTAAAAACAGCAAACAAATAGAGGAAAACAAGTAGCCAGCATTTTACAAGACTTTCAAATGAGAATTCTAACCCGAAAGGAATTGTTTGTGTTTTCGTGCCGCTCGCCTCTGCCTCTGTCTCAAATATTCATTCGCTTTGGGCCAGCAAATGCTCGGTTCGGGCCAATGCAAACTTTTCCCATTTGAAGTCAAGTTTTTGGTATTTACTTCTGGAATTCAGTTCACTCATCATCAGCAGGGGCGGTGGCCGTGCCTATGGGTGGTGGGTGTTGTTAGCCTTGTGGGTTTTACGGGCCGAGTCTTTGAAGTCGAAGACGTCGAAACAAGTTCATATGGTGTAGGCGACGACGGGTTAACCAAGTGGAAATAAAAGGCTGTACACAAGTTTAGAATATCTGGTGTTAAAGTATATTACTCAAGAGTGCACTATTTTCCCAGGTTTATGGTAGTTAAGAGACCTTAATCTCACATAACCCGTAATTCGTATAACCTTTACACCATTTATAGTTAATTAAGTTAAGTCAGTGTTGATTTATTCAACAAATATAGCAAATCACATAGAAAAGGTTAAATTTTTTGTAGATAACTGTAGCAGGAACTCATCAGTAATAAATATCAAGGAACTTTATTTATATTGCAAAGAAATTTCATCACAAAGCCTTATTTAAATGAAGTAAACTTAACACTTAGCAAAGACTGCCTTAAACTGCTTCAAAATATATATTTTATTATTTATTCTTGCATGTTTTTAGTAACGTATTAATTTCGCCTAAATGACATAACAAAAGCTCATCAAAATAAGTCAGCAAATGTTGCCTGTTATGAAAGCATTTCCCCTTAAACGAACGGGACACCTTTTCAGCAATTCAAAAGCAAAAAAATTCCCTTTGCCATAATTATTTTTTGTATTGAATAACTTGATCAATTATTTATTGTTTCATAATAATGCCACTCTGTGTGCGAGTGCAACAATGCAATGAACATTTAAGTGAACATTTAACTGGGTGCAAACGTAAGCAAAAGGTCTTTTGGATTTCCCTCCTGGACTTCCCCTTGACTCTTCCCCCTGTTTTGCACCCACAAATTCTGTCAAGCCAAGCGGAATGATGTAATAATCAGCTAAAACAAAAACAAGGCTTGAATTCCAAGAAAATAAAAACAAAAACAAAAGACAAGAAACATTGAGACACATATTCCTAATTGAGATATTCGCCCGTTCACTCTGCTTGGCATATGCAAAAAAAAATGCATTAAAAAAAGCACAAAAATTGTGGCTCCTGTACGTTTTTTTTTCTTTCTTGTAATTGCATAATGAGGACAACTGCAGTTGCAACACACACTGCAATCGTGAGTCATAAAATACTAAAAAAAATAGCAAACAAAACAAATGTAAACAAAGTGTTTTTGTCAGATTGTCTATTAAGTAATATTCTATTGTAAACTGTGAACGGATCGCAGAAATTCACTTTCAACATTGGCGAGCAGCAGCAACAAATCAACTGGGAGATTACTCAATTGACTGCAAGCGGCAATAGCAACAGATACAGATACAGATACAGATACAGGTACAGCTACAGATACAGATACAGCCACAGGCAAAGCTACAGCTAAAGCTATGGCAAAATCAAAAGTAAGTCGCCCGCTCACTTATACAAGCCATGACTATGACTCGCTCGCCCCCTCTCTTTCTAATGGCCTACTGCCATCTCTTTCGCCTGCCTCTGGTGCTCTCTGACTCGTTTGAATTACAGTTATGTCATAGAACGTAGGCAAAGTTGTTGCTGTTACTGGTGCTGCTGCTGCTGCTGTTGTTGTCGCTCGTGTTGCGCTTTATCGCATTGCCCAACAACAACTGCAATAATAACAACAATAAGTACACCAACAGCAACAACACCAACAAGCACACACCAACAATAGCTGCCCACAATCAGCAATCAGTAGAAAAAGTAACAACAAAAAAATAAAACTAAGCAGGCAAAAGTGCAACAGCAGCAATAATTTGTTAGACTATTGAGTAATAGACACGAGTCCCCCCACCCCGACATCATTCCACAGGTAAATTGCCCTAAGTAACCACCCTCACACCCTTAACCTTTTTATCCCTAATCAATCTATTGGAAAATTACATCAGCCTGACATTTTCCACTGGCAAATAAAATCCACAAAACGATTTCCATGGGGCGTGACTCCGCCAAAAGACAAATCAAGGTACAGCGAGATTTTTCGTGATATTTAAGGCCAAAGTGCACTTGGAAAAATGGGTACCTACTTAATATTTGTTATTAAGGGATTAATAACAATTAATAATAATAAATAAATTATCAATATTTTTTATAGAAAATGTTTACGTTTTAAAAGGTCAAGAGATGCTTTGGAAATAGGTTTTATATATTTTTTCTATGGCAAATTGCAATATATTTTGTATCTGCAATTTTCTAATATATAAAACAGGGCATAAATATTTAAAATACATTATTTAAAAATAGTGTTTAAAACAAAGTATTTATTTTGAAATTGAATATGTTAATGTCTATCCCTAATATATTGTAATTCAAACTAAATAAATAGTGAACAAGTCAACTAACAAATTTAATACTTATATAATAATTATTTTAAACATGTCAACTATTAAGTTTTGTATAATAATAATTAATAATATTATCCTAAATCTTCGCACTCACTTACATTTTCTTCCGGTGCAATTATGCAACAATTACCCAGCGACATCATCATCATCGAGTTACGGGGAGTGTTGCCTAATTGACGGAACGAAGGCAGAATGGAATTGTAAAAGCAAAGTTCACCCTGATGACATAATTGCTTTGAATTTGATTTGCCCGCAAAAAGGATTTCAATTAGCATTTAGCCAGTAAAAGCTGTTAACACTAAATGATAAATCGCAAACTTTTTCTGCTAACCAACGCGAGGATAGCATTCAATTTCGGTATTTGGGTCACAAACATTCAGAGAAGTTTTTTATTAACAAGCCCGGAACGGAAACTAAAATGTTTTCTTCCTTTGCTGGCTCTCAAAAAACAAAAGTTTTCCCACCCGAAAATAAAAACTGGAAGTGGAAAGCAGGCAAAACTTTTTGCATTATCGCATGCTTTATGTTGCAATTCGTTCTAGCCAGGTGCGAGTGGCAACTGCAAACAAATGGCCAAAAGTAAGTGCCACTGCCACGATGCAAATTATGTAACTGGAATTCGCAGCGCCTGTTGTAATTAGTATTTTCTTAAGAATTTCAAATTACAAATAAATTTACAAATATTTTATGGCTGCCGTAATTACATAAGGTCTTATGCAAGCTTAAGGGAATTTTTTGTCAACAACAATTAGTTGTAAATTTATTTCTCATATTCTGGTGGGGTTTTCTGCTTAAAATGCAATTGTGGGAGCTCTCATTTATTAAATCTTTTAGTGTAATAACAAAGGGTGATCCAGAAATTATGGTAAATTTGTTTTTTACGATGTAATATTTTTTAGAATAATATTTGAAGCCTTTTAAAAAGGGGTTTTTATTAAAAACTGATTAAGAACCATCATGATGTGACCCTGTGACCCAGTTTTCAATATTTTCTGGGCATCTTCATCAAATTTAATCATTTAATTTATTTCTTTTATTTATTTTTGATATTCTGGTTGATTTTTTAATTAAATTCAATTTGAGGAAAACCACAATCCTTAAATTCTTGTAATAAAAAAATATTTTAAATTTTTTTTTGATGTAATAGGCATTGCTGGAATCGCTTTTTCCATTTTATTATTAATAATTTTTAGGGCTTTTATGTATTACCAAATTTCTAGTTAGGTTTTCTATTCAAAATTATTAAAATCTTGTAATAAAATTTAATTTAAATTATTTTCTGTATTAAAAAGGTATTGCTATACATTCTTCTATTTCTTAACTTTTATTTATCGACTTCTTAATGCTAAATAAGGGCCACTGACATTTTCCAATTGCCCAGAATGGCCCAGTTATCGCAAACAACTTTCAAAAACCTCCCATTGTAATAGTTGCCACATAGCGTTGATTATTTAATCGCCAAACGGAGAGGAGAGGCAGAAAAAAAAGTTATTACAAAATTGCAAAATCCTCTCTCTGTGGCAACCAAAAACAAAGCAACGAAAAGTGAACAGAAGAAAAAAAATTAAAAGCGAGACGAAAATTTGAGAGCATTTACAAATCACGATTTAATTTCCACACGGCAACAACAACAAACCGAAAAGCGTTGAAATTGGCAACAAACAAATGAGCAACAATGGGTTGCCCGCTGATGGGGGCGGGGGAGGAGTGCCACCGCGAGACTGCGACCGAGGCTGAGCGTGAAAAAGACAAAAGACCGCGACGACCACGACAAACATCGAAAGGGGGAGTTGGCAACGGGAAGCTGAGGCAAATCTTGGGCCCCGAGCTCAACGTAACCAACAACAGTTGGCCGCTGGGGCTGCTTACATAACCCAAAAACAAAAAAAAAAACACTCACAACACAAAAAAAAATAAATAAAAAACGGAGCTCCACTTACCAAACAAACATAATAAAAGTGACGTCGTCGTCGTCGCCGCCGCCGAAGTCAGCGCCGCGCATTTGACTTTGACATACTTTTCGACTTTGCAGATGGTAACCAATATGGCCAAAAAGAGCGGCACAAGCGGCCCGAAGAGAAAGACAATCCCAGCTTGTATCTCGCCACTCTTCCTTTCTCCCTCTCTTTCGCCTTTCTCTTGCTCGACTCTCCTCGAAAGCCCAAAAACTGTTGCTTGTGGCCTGCGTGGCGTTGCGTAGCTCTTTCGGCCATCTCAGCAGTCTCTCTCTCTCTCTTAACGGATTGCACAAGCCCTGGCTCACGCAATGCTTAAGCCATAGCCCCTGCCTGCTGGCCACCCCCTCGCTCGGCTTACATGACTTTAGTCATATTTTTGGCAGCTTTGCATAAAAAAAGCCGGTTTCTTCGGGATGTTGGATGGTTTTTGCCTTGTTTTTACTCATTTTTTGCTCTGTCCGCTTATCGAACAGCGTTTAGGGGCTGATTGGCGACTCTAACTGATTACATAAGTGAAAAGCGGACCGAAATAGCCCAGTGGATGGGGATGGGGGGATGGAGGAAGGGTATAAGCACGAAAATAGATCTGGAGAATCTAATGGAAAGCACTTCGGGAAATTTTTTTAATTTTTTAAAGGGTTCTGTGAGCTTATTTTTTTATTTTTCATGTAAAAAAAACATTTTAAGACAAGAACTTTGGAGAACTCTTGTATATGAAAAACAAATGTGTTAAAATGTTTAATTATTTATGAAATTTTATAAAGAAATTCAAAACAGATAGAATTATGAGATTTTATAATAAAAATCATGTTTCAATATCAAAATCTTTTTAAATATGCTTAATTAATTAAGGAGCAAAAATACATTTTCTAAATCTACTTACAAAATACACGAATTAATTCAGTTTTAGTATTTAACATTTAATGAATATAGAAAGTTTATATTAGAAACTTTTCTCTATAAAGTCTTCCAAAAACTACACAATTTTCCAAAATCCTTAAAAAAATGTGTCTAAAATACAATTTATGATATGTACATTTTATTTTGTTACAATGTAAAATCCATAAAAATCATAGTTATAACTAAAGCACTTCCCATATGTCCTTCTATAAGGCACATCACTAAAACTTTAACGATTTAGGATTCTCAAAGAAATGGAAAATATCCATAAAATATTCAAAATTTCCTAAAATATTCCTCAAACATTTTTCCCAATTTTCTCCAAGTACACTTGCTGCCACCCCAAAAATGATTTTTAAGTGGATTATTGGCGTACGCTGTCGCCAGGCCCACACCCTCTCTTCAGCCACCTCATAATGCATTTTGATGGTTTTTGGTTTTCGGTTTCAACCTTCTCCTCCTCCCTGCTTTTGGCTTAGTTGTTTGGTAGTTTTTCCTTGGCTCTCAGGTGGTCGGGTCAGCAGCGGGTCTTTTGCTTTTTCCGTCGACCTGCCCTTCTGTCTGGGAAATCAATTAACTGCGCGTCAGACGCGCGTGTGGCAACGGATGTGGGAACATGGATGGGGTTCCGGTTCTGGCAGGGAATATGGGGGTATGGATGTGCGTGGTGGGGAGAAAGAAAGAGTGTCCAAACAGAACATTTATCAAGCGACATCGGGGAGAAGACAACATATGGCGGCGAATGCTTTCCGAGTCAACATATGGCGGAGACTGGTGGGAGGAGAAGTGCCAGGAAAATGGGCCAGAAAATGGGGGCTGCCAAGGCTGGAGACATAAGCGCCCGGAAAGCCCCTAGTCTTATCACATTGTAAGCCTTATATTGGTCTACTAATTGTGTCCACATCAAAGGAGAGGCACCGCCTTTAAAGAACTTTGTTATTCAAGACTTTTCTACTTATTTAGCATAGATTTTGTAATAATTAATATTAATTAGGAACCTCGAGAGTAGCTTTAAAATCCTTTAAGTATATATTTCATAAAATAAAAGACAAAAGTTGGTACATTTTTCAAATTCAGTCAATCTTTGTTTAAGTGTTTCATATTTAAATAAATAAACAATAGACCTCTTTAATGACACAAATAACCTCCGAAACCCATGATATAATAGAAAAAACTCTAGCCTAAATTATTTCTTAGTTATCTTAGTTATTCCAAGTTAGTTAATTCTATATTTATAAAATAAATCATCTCCCTAAGTTCGCCTTGTCATAAAACTAAATCCTCTCTTTTTGTGTTCTCTTTACCGCCTAAAACTGCGTAATCAATGGGGCCATAAAGGAATTTATCATTTCTTTTTCAAGTAACTATAAAACAAAAGCCACTTATGTGCTCTACCAGCTTTGAAGTTGTCGGCCTTCCGTTTCGTATTTTTTTTATTTCATTTTTCTCGCCTTCGCGTTGCATAAGCTGCCGCCTGGCTTGGCGGCGAATACAAGACAATCAACAGAACCCACAATAAAAAGGCCTTAAAAAATATATGTATACAATACTTGTATATGGAAAAACTTCTTTATATCTTGCGCCCCACATAATGGGAAACTTCCGCAGCCAGAATGCCCGCCCTCTCTCGCCCATCTTGGTCACCAGTTGACCTTCGGTTCGCTCAACTAGTTGTTGTTATTATTATTGTGGTTGTTGCTCATTGAAGCGCTTGGAATTGCTGTTGGTTGGCGTTTCAGTTTAACAAATATTGTTATTTGTGCGCCTCATGAAATCTGGCATTACAAGAAACAAACGAAGGCGAAATATCGTAATATTTTCCGAATCGCAAAATATCGGCGGAATGTGTTTTTTGTCTTGCCCGAATGAAATTTCGCATTTGATTTTATTTGCGTGCTGGCGAACGAATTTGTACAGCATTTTTTCGGGGTAAATCGGGTTTTTTTTTTGTTTTGCTCCACTTTGCAACCCGAAGGTTGCGCTTGGCTGAGCAAAAAAAAAACACAACAAAATACGAATAATATATAAGGGGTTATATAAGACTTGAAAATGAAGTTCACATTGCTGAATCTCTCATTCTCCATGCTGCCTTACCTTGAATTGTGTATTTTTGAAGTGAAGTTTTATGTGTGTGGTCGAGACAGTGAATTCAACGCTCTTCAGTTTCCCAATATGACGCATACGCCCCGTTGTTCAAGTGAGGCACAAATTTGCGTCGCAATTTGAGAGAAATTTCCGAGTTCAATCACCCTTGAATACATATTAAAGTATATATATTTATTCTGTCTCTGCTTATCCCAGATATTCTCACTTCAGTTTCAATCTGCACGACTAAAAGGTCGCTTGCTAAATAATTGTGAGCATCATCATCATCATCAACTCTTGGGGCGGCGGCCTTGGCTCTGTCTGAACTTCGACATTTGCCGTTTGTGTATGCTGGGTTCTTTTTTGTTTTTCTGGGATTTTTTTGCGTCTTTCCAGTGCCAAAAATTTATGCGACAACGCATAGCGATATTTCCCAGATGTAACCCACGCCATGACAGCCACCGAAATCTTCACAGTCGGTTGATTTTCACCCAAAAAAAAAGGAAGGGAAAACAAGAGGAAACGCAGGAAACAAACTGCAAACAAAATTCCAGCAATATTTTCATGTTCTTGTTTTCTGCAATGACATTTAACAGGGAATCTCCCACTACTACTCCATTCTCTTTAAATAAACAATTAAATATTTCAGAAAAATATAAACCCATCAAATATATAAATATTTCCAACAAAGTAACTAGTAAAAATAGCAAATAAAACTAAGCACACGCTCGGGAATAATTTACACAACACTTCTGTGTCAGAAGGCCTCGTAAAACTGCAATAAAAATAAAAACTAAAGTATAATTCTTTCATTCTCATTACTCAGGCTGGCTGTCGCAGATTTAACGCCAAATTGCCCAAGGCAGAATGCAAAATAATGCGACTGCGCTTCCTGAAAGTGAATAATTATTATTTTATTTATATTCCTATTATTTTCACGATTTCCGTCAACAGCCGTCAACATGGCCAAGTGAGCGTTCATTCATGAACACAATTAAAAAGGCGGATTTAGCAAGGCAATGCTAGACTACTACTACTACTCTTTGTGCCATTAGTCTGGCTGTCTAGAAATTGTGAAATTGCGAAACAAATTTGATTCGAAACGCGGAAATCAAAGGGAGGGGCCTCCCTCCCACGAACCATTCCCCTGGCACTTGAGTTTGCACTGAATCAAAACCTTGTTGAAAGACAGAAATTATGCCGAGGGAAATGGAAATGAAAATGAAAATAAATGACGGCAAGAACAAAATAAAACACAGGCGGAAATCCTTCAAGGGAAGGAAGTATTTGGGTTCAACGAAGGATATTTGCTTTCGTATTCCGATGAATTATGCGCGGAATTCTTGCCGCCTTTAACTGCTGACATTTGCTCAAATTCTCGTATTTATTTCCCCTTTACATCGAGAATCCAGAGAGCAGTAACTTTACGAGGGTCGTAAACTTAACTCCGCACAATTAGCTTCATCTGCATAATGGCCATATTTTATGCACGCTGAAAGGGAGTGCTGGCCACACTCTCCTCACATTTTTTGCTCCGCTCCAGTTATCCCCATCATAGACATCAAAAACGGTCAATTTCCCTACGGGCTGCGTTTGGATTCGAGTGCGATGGATATGGGGAGTGGGTTCATGGATGCGGCCCAGGGACTGGGGACTGGGGTGTCGCATAAAGTTTGCCATCTTTTTGCTGCTCGTTTATGGCCGCTCGTTTCCCGTCTCACTTGGCGCAGTTTTATGGGCATTCATTTAGTATTTAGGTCAGTTTTTGCCGCCGTCTATTTTCCTTTTACATAATAATTCAGTGGCTCTAGTTTAGTACATAACATATGTGTGTGTGTGTGCCTCAGCAATCAAAGCTGCTCTGGACATGCGGCGTATACGCAACGCATTTATTTTTAGCAAATTGTTTAACGACTTTAAAGCACAATTGAATTGAAAACATTCGGGGGCGGCGAACGGGAAGCAACTAAAAATTCTATTTTATTATTGTATGCTCATTGATTTGTTGCATTTCATTTAAAATAAAAATAAATCCCATGATTCAACGCCTTTGTCTTTATATCTTTCATGTTGGCTTTTATGCGGAAATCAAAATTCTTAGATTGCTGATTTCATTATGCAATCCATGCCAATGCCGTGTGTCAACCGCCAAAGATAATCCGCTTCTCTTCTCAATATTCATTGCAATTTTCATGTTTCTTTTTTTTTCTCTTTGGGTTGTGGGTATTTTGCAAACGATTTTTAATGTACGTGACGAAATCTGATTTTGAATGCCCACACACGCCAAAAACGCCACACGAAGGCAAGAAAAAGAGGAATACAGGGAGAGAAAATTAATTGAAACCTTCTACTTGTATTTAAATCACTTTAAATCATTGCTAAAATTAAAACAAAACAACATGTAAATGTAATATTTACTCGTTTTGATATCTATTGATATCTCAACCCAATTTCTGTGATATTTTTCTTCCTGTGCATTGCCAAAAAAATATATACACTGCAGACACATATGAGCAGAGTCATATCTGAAGCCAAATGCAATTTATCAACAGTTGGGCTTAAATTGTCTGCAGCGTAACGGAAACTTGGCCCCGCGTGGAAGATGTTTTATATCTGAATACCAACATATATATACATATATCCCGCGACAGGGCCCAAACAAAAAGGGGGGCGTTCGCAGAGCGTAAAATTCTCTAATAAGTGCAAATTGGTGCAAAAAACAAACAACAACAAAGGCTACAAACGACAGTAGCCATCAGCAGTTGGGTTTTGCATTTTAATTGAATTCGAATTTGTTTTTTTCGTATTTTTGCTCACTCGCTGCGGTTGCAAGTGGAAGTACGAGTATCTGATGGATATAGATACGCTCGCACACACACACAAATCGAACGGGAAGTGTGGCTGGTCACCGAGAACGTGGTGGCCGCCTTCAGGGTGATATAATGTAGAAATAAATATAATTAGTATGCATAGTACATATAGTTGTTTGGCTCTGGAGACTCTGGCTGGGGGTAACCGAGAACGTAGCATATTGCATAATGAACAGGGAAACCTCATTGGAATGGGCGGAATAATATGCAACAAAGTTGAGAGCTGCAGTAATATATTTTACTACATGTTGGATGTAAATTATAATTGATTGATTCTAAACACTCAGAAGTCTAGGTGGAATGTAGAAAAATGAGAAACTACATTTATTTAATATTTTTATTAAATGTACAATTAGAAATAAGAGAGTCTTTTCAATTTATATAATTGGTTAAGCAGATAGCAACTTAGTTGCACTTTAAAGATTGTTTAATACTTGTGCCAGATATATCTTTTTTAAAGAAAATGTTTTTGTTAAGTAAAGTCAACCAAAAAACTGACCAAAGTTTAACCACTTAGCAAGACATATATTTTTAGATTAATGTCAAACTAAAAATATAAAACCGTTTAGTTTTAAACTTAATTTACAACACAGAAACCTCAAACTATTATTTCTATCTGTCTAACAATTCTTAACCTATTTCTTAGTCTCTCTCTAAGATATCACCCATCTATCAAGGCATAAAAAAACACAAGAAAACACAAGGAAAAAAGAAAACTCCTTATCGTCTCAAAGAAAAAAGATAGTTTAAAAAGTGTTTAAAGAATAAACAGTTAAATAACATTCCGCCTGCTATCAGTGTCGTTATGTTTTGGCACCTTCTTTCCCTCATTCACATAACTCGGTTAGCCACAAATCCAATCCCCATAGGCCTTTCTTATCTGGCAAACAATGGCCCCCCTATCAGTGGCATTTTATTTTCGGAACTGGAACTCGACACGCAAAACAAAAACAATATAAAATATAGGCTAAAGTCATAGCTAAGTAAACATGAAGAATTGACAAGCGTTTTACATAATCAAAGTTAGTCATTTTGGTTGTAAACATAGGAATTTACATAATTCGAAGTAATTGTTTTCAACAACTTATTAATAGGGAAAATAGGGGAGTGTGTGAAGAGGTATGATGAAATATATTAAAGAAGATAGTTGTTGAATAATCAATCATTATTATAGGGAATATATTGTGAAATAAATGCAGAAATTTGCTTGTTATTAAGGCAGGAATAAAATAAACAACAAATAAATAAAGGTAATTGAATAAATTATAAGATGTTTACAGAATAAAACAATTTCAAGCTGCCCTATGAGGCAGATATATTTCTTAAAATATATATCAAGTTCTATTTATTTTCATAACATTTTCCTTATCTGAACAAGGTTTACCACCATTTTACATAATAATAATAATAAATCCCAATCTGATATTACGACATTTCTGATAAAATGTAAATTAATATCTCTAAAAAAGAAAACCCCAAGTGATGAGCTCTTTTTCTTTGCACTGGACAGCCTGCTGATGTGATTTTATTTCACCTTTTTTTTTGTCCATGTAATCATTTTTGCAACAATTTGTGTAACAATTGCAGCAGCAAAAGCAACAACAACAACACCGCCAAGGCAATTACAACAACCACACTGTTATAGGGCCTTCACACTCAATTTGTTGTTGTTGTTGTTGCCACCTATGTCGCCTTGTTGTTGCGCCTTTTTATGTTGCGTAATGTTAGGCTACATAATCGCGTTTTCTGTGCTAACAGCAGCTGCGCGCGTCTTTTAAACATATCCACGGTCTCTTTAACCCTAACAGGTTAAGAGTGAGTGGCAGCTTAAGAGAGAATAAAAGAGATGTACTCTGTTCGTAACAGTGCTAAATGCGCTCTTAAATGCTCTCAAGTTCTCTTAGTTCAATATCGCATGTTGCTGGCCTCTTGGCAACATTGTCTACAAGTGGCCTACGTGACGTAGTGTGGGTGGTTCGGGGCTGTGCAAAGGGAAGTGCATGACCTAGGCACTGCAATGACTTTCTGTTCTAGCTTACCTTGATTTTTTTTCACTTTCGCCCTGCATTTATCGATGGCCGAAGTTTATTCGCTGGCTGAGCATTAGTAAGCTTTTTTTTTAGCCACTCCTGTGGGGGTTTTTTTTAAGGCTTTTTAAATCCCTTTGCGGGGGAGCTAACCTGTTGAGGGAATAATAAAGAAAGGGGTTAAATTTAAGAAATTATAGGGAACTTAAATTAATTAATTTAAATTCAAAATAAGTCACAAAATAATGAAAATAAACAGTATTTCTACTAAATATTTAAATAATAGAGACTATAAACCTATATATTTATTTTCTTTTGATTATTTGAATTGTTTATTAAACATGTCGTTTATTTTAATGATTGTGTGACTTATTTTGCTAGTTTCCTTATCGTTAATTAACCTTATCAGTCAGCATGACAATGACTCACTGAATTGCAGCAAAATCCTCAGCATTTCATTCTATTTAAATCAAAGTATTTCTAAGAATTCATTTATTAAGCAAAGTTTCTGCAGAAAAAATAATAATCAGTGAATTTTCTAGGCATATCAGTGTAAACTAAATTTAAATACTTATTTGTATTAACAATAAAATAAATACTTTAAGCAGTATTTTATTTTATTCAACATCTTTTCCATAAACTTTGGAATATTTTGTACATTTCCCATTTTTTAAAGTTTTCTTACAAACGCGCTTAAAAATGCAATTCTCCTAATACATTTTCTTTTTTCTTTTAACCCCATAATACACAATGAAACCTTGAAAATTGAGTATACTGTACTCAAAGGGAAATGGGCGCCACTGCTAACAATCTCAGCTGTCAAAATCTGTGTCCGACAGTCCTCATTGACGGACAAATATGCCAAAGAAAAGTGTCAGAGAGGGGAAAAGACATGTAAAAGTCTAATTGTCGAATATTCGCGCGTGCTGAACATTTACCAAATATTTCTAAATACATTTATAAATGCTGTTTGCACGCCTAGATCGTTACATTTAATATACATATTTGTATCTGTACTCGTTGTATCTCTGCATCTGCAATATTGGCAGACGTAATTGCTTTGGCCGCACGCCGAGAACTTTTCCAAATTCTGACAATTTAATTGGCCAGAAGCTGACATTTATGGGGGGATTCACTTGATTTACATACTGAAATTAATCTTTGAACATTTAACTACAACTATTTGCTTTTTCTATCTTTTCCAGCGCCTGCAAATTTCAAGAGTCTCTGCCTGCGTGCCGAAGTCTTGCTCAAACTGAGCCACTATCAAAGTTCTCTAGCGGACATTGAGAATGCGCTGAGAACACGCTGCACTTCGCCCAAGGTAAGTTTTGATTTTATTTAAGTTAAATTATATTTTTAACATTAATTATTTACTTTTCAGGCCCACTATTTGAGGGCTTTGGCCTTGAGCGGCCTGGGTCGACTGGAGGAGGCTTTGTACAACGGTTTTTTGGCCATTTGCCTTGATAAGAATACAAATCTCAGCAACTCGGAAATATTTCAACATGATCTCGCCAAGGTATAAACAAAATATGAGCATTTTGTCCGCTTAACTTAAGCCGTTTTAATGTAATTTAAATCTGTCTAGACATCGTTAAAAATATGTTCAAAAGGAGATAGTAAAATTGTAAAAACATCTGACATGGCACTCTAAATTTGTAAAGGAATAATATTTACACAAATTTAAAACAAAAAACCCTTTAAAATCAAGCCAAGATATTAATTTTAAAGCTACACTTACCTGAGCTTCCTTTTCCTTATTTGCATTAATTGAGCTAAAGAATCGTCTAAAATTAACAAATATATTTAATTTATTAACTAAATATATAAAAATGTACTACAGCAAACTCACCACTTTCCCTTCCCTAGATTCTCCAACGTCTCCTGGCCCAAATGCCCAAGACTCGCTGCTCGGTCTCCGCTGCAGCCCATCCTGGTGTCCAGCAGCAGCACCGCAGCTATGCCAGCTCACGGCAACCCTATCCCCTTCTGTGGGAGCAGGTGACGAGACGGAGGAAACAGCAGCACCATCACCATCACCATCATCACCACCACCTCCACCATCATCATCATCACGTCCATCTGGACGACGTGGAGGATGAGTTCGGTCATTATGACAACTACATAATGGCCGGCGACGATATGGAGGATGAGGTAGAAGTGGAGGACGGCGATTTTCTGTTCCCCAGTGCTCTGGACTTTATGGATCACCATCGCCATCAGCGGCATGTCTTCGAGCAGAAGCAATTCGATCTGCAGCCACGTCGCCATGCCAACCGCAAGCACTGCAAGCGGAAATGGTCCGCGGCCATGGGACCGCTCAGCGGCCGGGTTGTGGAGGAGGAGGAGAATGTGGATCAGACTGAGGTGGTTGTTGGAGGAAGCCAGCGGTGTAGCCGCCTTTTCACCGGCATCCTCGAGCGCACGCAGCAGGAGCTGCAGCGACTGAGAAGTGAGTGAACTGGAAAGAAACGATAAAGAACCTTTAACTAATGTCTCTCCTTTAATCTCTCTCTAAACAGAGCTGGACGGAACGGGTCCATCGCTGGCGGTGAGCGCGGTGGCCGGGCAACTGATCGATGCCAGCGACTTTGACTGCGTCGTGTGCTGCCGGACACTGTGGAAGCCGGTCGTAACCCCGTGCGGACACACGTACTGCCTGGTATGCTTGGATCGTTGCATGGATTACAACTCCCCGTGTCCATTGTGCATGTCACCACTTGTGGAATTCAATGTCAATGCCAGTGCCAGTGCCAGTGCCAGTGCCAGTCAGAATCAAAATCAGATCCACCTGCATCCGGGCTCATCCTCGCCAGTTCCTTTCGCGCTGGCCAAGCGGCCAGTGACGAAGTTCCTAGAAGCCGCAATGAAACGATTCATTCCAGACCACTACGAGGCGCGGTTCCGCCAGGAGATTGACCAGGAGCCCTCCGTGCCCGTATTCATCTGCACCACCGCCTTTCCGGCGGTTCCATGTCCGCTCTTCGTGTGCGAACCACGCTACCGCCTGATGGTGCGGCGAGCCGTTGAGTCCGGCGACAAGACCTTTGGCATTGTGCAGCCAAATAGCGGCAAGTCGCGCTACTATGACGTGGGCACCATCCTCGACATTCGCGACTGCGTCCAGCTGGGCGACGGCTGCTCCATTCTCAGCACCATTGGCTGCAAGCGCTTCAAGATTCTGGCGCGCAACGAGAAGGACGGCTATGAGACGGCCAAGGTGGAGTACATCTGCGACGAGCCCATTGCCGAGGAGCAGGTGAAGATCCTGGCCGGGATGCAGGGAGTGGTCTTGGCCAAGGCCAGCGGCTGGTTCGAGAGCCTCAGCACGGAGCAGAAGCACGAGATCCTGCAGAGCTATGGCCAGATGCCGCCGCTGGAGCCCAACTGGGAGCTGATCAGCGATGGGCCGGCGTGGGCCTGGTGGGTCATCGCCCTGCTGCCACTCTCCCAGCAGCTGAAGGTGAGTTAATGTCATTTATTTCCCATAAATTCTTACTTAACTCGTAAATTAACCTTGCCAGGTTGATATCTTGGCCACTACCTCGCTGGAGAAGCGGCTGCGTGCCATCGACAAGACACTGGACTGGCTGCACGATCTCAGGCATCCGCAGCAGCCGACGCACCACCACCACCAGCAGGCGCCTCAGTCGCCGCAGCAGGCACACCACCACCTCGATCTCGACTGCGAGGAGCAGGAAACGGCCTCGTCCGGCGCCGATGAGTGCTGCCTGTTTGCGGAGACCGGCTCCGAGCCGCACACGGACGAGGAGCTGCTGCTCTAGAAGATCCTCCCGAGATATATTAGATATATGAGGGATACGCATTAGCTAGCATGTCGGAACTATATATACATTTTGTAAATTCTGTGTCTAAGCCATTTCGTTTGTAATCGAACGTTACATGTTAATCCTAGGGGCCAAAACCGAAAGCGAGCAACTTTAGCAGAACCAAAATTATCACTAGATCAGCAACAACATAATCTTTAGCTCTAGCCGATAACCCTCTGTCTGTGTGTGTGTATGATGTATAGTGTAAAGTAAAGAGAAATATGTATATGGATAATATATGTATATTTAGTGACACGACCCCAGTGAAACAATCAAAAACCATTTGCTTTTGGCTCAACCCCGTCACCACGAAACCAGAATCAAAACCCCTGTCAAAAACTCTGTCAACCTAATTTCCCAGGATCAACAACCACAACATTCCACAAGGTCTTGAAAATATACGTTTGCCATAGCGAAAGGAGCGAAAGGAGGAAGAAAGTAAACTCAACTTTAACAAGCAGAACTCATGGTTTCTACAACAAACAACAAACAAATACACAAATTTTTGAACATGAAAAGAATTTTAAAATTAATAACAAAATACCAATTCAAAGGCCAACAAACATACACCTAGTGAAAATAGAGAATCGGATAGGAAAAAGCAAAGGAAACAAACTCTTACAAACTCTTAAACTTTAACTTCTCTTCGTTTACTTTGTATAAAGCGGCTGGAACTCTAAGACAATCTGCAATATTTTTTTGATATACCTAAACGAAACTAAAAGTAAAACTATAAACTATAAACTCTATATACAAGAAATAAATAAGTAAAACTGAAAAACTAGCTACTAGTTATGATGAAGGAAGTGAATAATAGGAGAACAAATGTGTAAAGATTTTCAAATTGCCTTTCTGTTGATTAACACACACTTTCACTCTGCCCTACTCTCTATAACCACCCCCTACTCTCTCTCTCTTGATTATGCTAAGGCCAACTAATGATATGCTCACCTATATATACCTATATATATACGATTCTATACGCTAAACGCTTGTTTCTGTATTCGTATCTGTATCTTCAGCCCGCATTCCTATTGAAGAGCTATAACTTTGATATAACTTTGAGAACATTAGCCACATTTGCTACATTTGCTACATTTGCCTCGTCTTTGATTTCTACTCTTACTGCTACCTCTAAGCCTCTCACGCCCATTTACCCATCGTTTATTTTTTCCTCCATCCACCCCCCAAAAAGCAAATCAATTTTAAAAACAACAATTTGCTTTATCAGTCGGCACATCCTTATCTTTGTAAATATCTTTTATCTGATAATCTTAGAGCTCTGTATGTATCTGTATGTATCTTCTACGTTAGCTATAGATCACGAATTTAATTTTCAGCTCAACACAAAATTATGAATTAAATTGAATGAATCAAGAGTTTGTCAAGTAAATATTTATATATAATTTTATACAACTTATATACACACGTACACCTAAATTAAAAATCATTTACACTTAAGTTTAGCAGCTAAACAAGTGAAACAAACACCCAAAATCGACATCATTTTTTTGTGTCTACTTTATATGGATAAATTATTATGTAAATCTATATAAAACACAATACAAGTATATATATTTCAAATTTCTAAAAATGCTTACGATAAAATTAAAGCAAACATCTTTTCTCTGTGTTTTTTCTGTGCTAAACGATTTTTTACTGGTACTTCTTAATTTAATAATGATGTAAAATAAAGAGGAAAACAATTGAAATATAAAATAAATAAAAGTGCATTATTTTTTCTACTTTCTAGAGGAGTTATTTGGAAGAAGAAATATTATGAAATGTAAGCTGGAACTCCCTCTAATTCTCAACTAAAAAAATACCTCAGTTCACAATCAATTTTTACATTTATTTTTGGCTTGATCCAAAAATACTTGCAACCACGGCATCTGTGAATAAATGCATATATCTATACATTGTGCGTTGCATAAACCGATAAAACTTTCAAATCAAATCGAGCAAAACTTGTAAATTGCAAATGGTGCGCTCGATCGTTACGTAAGCATCTGATAAATACCAAATTTCTAGTGCAAGCGGCGGTTTGCGATTTGGCAACTATGGAATAAGAATCGGAATTGATTAGTTGATATGCTGCCAGGGGAGTTTTATATACCAGAGCTGGGTTCTGGATCCAGTTGAGGAATTCTTATGGCCAGTTGTGGCCAGTTGTAGGGGCATATCTCAGACATGCATGTCTGGAGCTGAACTCTTTATATACTTATGAAATATTCATAGCGGGAATTTGCGTAATTTGCGTAAGCAAAGTATAAATGAATGGGTGGCTCTGACTATAGGAACCACTACGAAATTCCCTGGAAAAGCTGCGGAAAACTTAATTGCCCATTTAAGTATTAAAGATATTTCGAATATATTTTAAATATAAATATTCAGTGCTACACTTTTTTATTAGACATTAATTACGTTTAATAGTTGTTTAATTATTGTCATTTTAATCAATCGCAGATCGATGCAGCTCGCCAATTTAAATAAATAAAAAATTAATCGTCTGGGTTTATGGAGCACATTCTCTGATTATTAGTGCAATATTTACATTTTGCAATAAAAATAATAAAAAAGCTTCTATTAAAAACTGAAAATAATAAAACATAACTTTAGTTCACAAATGATAACTTTATAGTTATATTTACAGTGCAGTTTATAAAACCTTTTATTTTAGCATAAAACTAGTAGAAAAGCTAAAGTCGAGTGTTTATGACTATAAGATGCCCGATATCCAAAGCATTTTAGATCAAATTAACAAGAAATTCAAAAACTTGGACTTGGCTAAATCACTTAATTAAATAATGCTCGATTTTTTACAACTTAATATTAAATATTTAGAAAATATTGACAAATTAAGCCAAAATGTTACTAGAAACATGTTGCGCCACACACATTGATGCTGAGAACACAAGTGTAGATGGTGCACATTTTCAACACAAAAACTTTATTGTTTTAAATTCGATCTGAGTTTTTATAGCTTAGAGTTATGGAGTTTAGTTGAGAGTTATTTGCAAAAAGGAAAATATATTCGTATATATTACTCATTTAAAATATTATATAAAACAATTTGTAGAGCGTTGTTTCCATTATATTTATTTAGAAAAATGTCTAGCCATGCTCCCTGCTGAAATCTACAAACATATTTTAAGGCTTACCATTTAGCCAGACCTTGAACCTAAATCTAAGCAAACAAAACCCCTTGACTCAGCTCCCTTGGCAGGCAGAAGAGAGACCGCGAGACAGCGCGAAACACCGCGAAACCCTTATATCTGTAATCTCCAGACGAAATACCAGAATTGCACCCCGAGACACCCGGAATATCGGACAACAAACAGAAAGGTGGAAGGCAGCGAAACTATAGAAAAACACGAGATACTGGCCGCGCTAGGAGAGGAAAAATGAGCGACCCTGTGTTCTTATTGTGTGCGTTGATAGTTTGATAGAGTCGCCGAGAGGCGGGACAGATAAAGACTCGACTCAGTCAGATCCGCGATCGGTGCAATTGAGTGGTTTCTGGGTTTGCTGGCGAGAGGAGGAGAGCAGCTCACACACACAGAACCCACTCCGAGTGCAGCGGCGACATATTAAATAATAGCCGAGGGTCCGTTCCGAGCTCAATCAGTCAGTCAGGTAACGCTCGGAATGTTCACACATATCGCGTATACGCCCCGGCCGGCACAGGCACAGGCACAGGCATCGAGGCAGTAGTCTTGGCAATAGTCTCGTCGCTCTCCCGCCTCCCAGTAGAATATTATCGGTGTGTCGGTGAGAACGCTGCTGGAGTCCAGTCCCGCTCGCATTTCGTTGCATTTCGCCGTTTTTCCATTTTCGTTTATCCACGGGCCTTTTGCGAGCTTAGAAAATGCACTTCTCGTGCATTTATTCAGTTTGAGTCCAGCACGCGCAGCGTCGACGAGCGGATCTCTCTCTTCCCTCGGGGTTCGGTTTATACGTATCTCTCGGTTTTCGAATTCCCTGCAGCAGTTCTTTTTAATATTACTTGTAAATACGCGCAAAGTCTGGCGCAAAGCCGTCTGTCGTCAAATATTGTCTCGCAGTGTAACTCGATCACAATTTACACACTTTCGACGAGGTCCGTGTTTTATCTCTTTTTGGTTTCTGTTTCTGTTTCGGTTTGGATTTCGATTTCGATTTTTGTTGTCTTTCCCGCCTTCGCGCTTCCCCAGAATTTTGGAGTTTTTTGCTGATATTGCCCGAAAAGAATGGCAATTTTTCACCTTTTTCGTTCACAATGAATTAAGACGTTTGCAGAAAACCAAAAATGTTTTCGGTTTTATTTTTTGTATTTTTGTTATTGGAGCTCTGTTTTAAATATATATATGCATATGATTTGTGACCAACTGAGAAGCAGCAAGCCGGCGAAAAAATAAAAATGAGCAAAGCAAAACGGAAAAAGTTCTATTATGTAACCTTTAAAAGCGAATGCAACACACACGAGCAATAATAACAGGCATAAATATAATATAATATTTAATAGTTTTTATGAAAAAATTAAGTGAAGAGTTGGAGAAACAGAAGTGGCTGAGCCGTGGAAGATTAATGTGTGATTTAATCATGGGGTGTTCTTTACAATTAATCGAATGCTGTTGCAAATAAAAGTGAGTGATGTTTCCTAAAGTGATCATTGAAGAGAGCATAATAACCAATATATAATATAAACGTCACAAAAAGTCCAAAAATCCACCACCATCAAAGCTTAACTACAAAATACCAAAATTAATTTAACTACAAATTGCCAAAGTTGAGTGCCAAAACCAACAGCTAAGCTCAGCTGCCACTAAATTGTTAAGAGGGCTTCTCAAAAAAAATAAAGTGAAAATAAAGGAAAGAAAAGTGCAATGGAACAAACAACTGCAGTCAGTAAAAATCTATTACGAAAATGCCGAGCCAAAGGAGATAAGGCCAAGAAACGAGACGATAGAATTCTCGCTAAAAACTAAAGTGCATTCAACCAAAGTTACAACAAATTATCTATTGGAGAGACTTTTACCCGACTTTTGGTTATACCTACCTTAAATATATTATTAAAAAGCGTACATTTGTATATAGGGAATAGGTATCAGTTGCTGCACTCGTGTTGTTGCATTTTTTCATTGTCAAAGTCGGCTTTTATACCCCCCATATACTAGAAATGGGTATATAGTGTTTGAGTTTGATATTACCAGGTTGTACTGCATGTAAATCTGATCGGATACGGTGTTGCTGTATATATGATGTACCTGAGTTTATTGAGTAATTAACTAATAATGAAACATGTAAATGTTAAATAGCAAAGTTTGTACTAATTTGTTTAGAGGCTGAAAGATGAATACATCAAAAACTATAGGTATTTTGTACTATTTTCTTAATTTGCAATAAGGTTTTCATGGTTTAGAGCAATATTGAAATATTTTTATAATTTAGAAGGTATTTAATTCCTCTAATATGCTTTATTTAATATTATTTTTACAATTTAAAAGGTTTTAGTTTTTCCTTTGTTTCGTTTTAATAGAAAAAAGGTTTCAATTTAAATTAATTCGAGTTCCTCTTATTGATTTACCTTTTGAATATTTCAAGTTCACTGTGCTTTCGCTCAAAATCTCACAAGTTGTTGCCACGATTTGCATGCTTCTGTGAACGTTGATTGAAGAATTTTCAGGGAAACAACTTGTAGCCTAGGTATTTCCCCAGTCGCCAGACTTGACTTTTTTCCGTTTTTTTTTTATTTTAATTTCTTGTTGTTGTATTTGTTTTATTTTTTTTTTT
>JAEIHY010018360.1:0-11612 GCA_018904565.1 Drosophila tsacasi
TTATTATTCTAACAGCGACGTCGACTGCAGCAGCGCTCACGTGAGTTGATTTCATAGAGCTATGAAAACCTTTTAAATGTGTGGAAATTTTTGTTAGTTTGTTGTAGTTTTGTTTTTTGCCTTTTATTTCGTTTCTGTAATTTGTATAAATAAACACAAAATTGTAGAATCGAAAAATAGAGAACAGAGCTCCCCGAGACTCGAGAACTTTTTGCACTTTAGCCATTTTTGGAGGTCGGAGGGGTTGGAGGGTTAAGAGGGGGGCAATGGGATTGCCTTGATATTGGTCTTCACAAAAAATAAATATTAATTCAGATCCCAGGTGGCAACCAGCACCAGTTGTGGACCTCATGTTTTATTCCGATTAGAACGAAACACAAAAAGTATCTCAGCTGATAAGGTTCACACTCAATTAATTGACGCGAGTAAACAAAATAATTAAAATACGAAAAATGATCGTCATCGAGCCTATTTAAATAGTTTTTTTTTTATTGAAATTATGTGCAGTGAGTAACTGGAATGAATTATTTGTTATTTTATATATATATATTTAATATTTTAATAATTTTAATAACTTAAATAGTAAACCTAACCCTTGGTCATTATAATATCCCTTCCATAAAATCCGTAAACTATCTTAAAGCTAAAAAAAACTATTTGTAGTGTTAACTTGTATTTGTTATAAATTCTAACAAATTATTTAATAATTTTTTTAAATAATAACACTACTTTTTATATACTATAATTTATACAAAATCAACTAAAACATATCTCTTACACTAAACCCTGATCACGACATTGTCTGCCCTTTCAGCTGCCCAAAAATTTCCCGCTGACCTTCATTGATGCTAACGAACTATTAGAGTTCTTCCACCGATGGACAACCTTCAACGAGATCAACAACTGATCAACTACAAAGCGCTTCGTATCAGAATAGTTTAACCAAATTCGACAGTACAATAAGCCAAGGGGATTCGTGTACTATTTTGGCCATTTTGGCGGTGAGTCAGAGCCCAGAAATGCCGAAGATCAGAACCGAGGGGAATATATACATATACTCGAACACGTTGAGGAACCCAAAAACTGAATTTCTTCGAACGAAATAGAACGAACACAGAAAAACTGTCGCCTGTCATCATGTGACACGAAGAAGAAGAAGAAGAACTAGGAAGCGGTGGCAGGAGAAAATCCGAATCCGAATCCAAATCCGAAAGCCATAGACAAATAACTCGGCAGCACAAATATACATATTGGATGGATGGATGGATGTGTCTTCTAGTTTGTAGCGGAAACGTCATTCCCATTCAGAGTCCCTTTCATACGAAACGTGTTCGAGCGCCATAAATTATGCCGAGGCTGAAACTGAGTTGACCTCCTCGGAAAACCCCCCGTCTGACCCAAGGGTCCACCAACCAATCCATCCACCATTTCCACACAACCACCCATTTCCGAGTGCAACAAAAGCAAGACAAAGCGCCAAAAATGTATTAGAAAGTGTGGTGGATGAACGCATTTTCGAACCGAAAAATATGATTCTCCTTGGTTTAGATAGTTCCAACAATGTTGCCCATCACGAGATGTCAGCTTGTCAAGGAACCAACGACGGACACCTCTATATATATCGCCTGCATAGCTATATAAATCTATATTGAATGTGCAGGGGAAAAAAATTAAGGAGAATTTATTCTTAATTTAAGGTGGATTTAATTTCTATTAATTATGTATTTAAATTGGGGAGATCTTATTTATTATATTTATATGCACATTAATTAGAGATGTTATATTTATATGCAGAATAATTAGTTTTATTATTTTAATAGGCAGATTAATTAGATCTTTGAGATGCTTTTTTATTTAACATATAAAACATTTTTTTAAATTATTGTATCCTAAGAAAAATTCCAAACTTGTAATAAAATAATCTTAAAAACGTGTCAAACAACTTAAATTTAACAGTCGAGAGTTCTCAACATTTTTCTGGAATAAAAACATCTATACTTCTACTTCTTGTTTAAATGCTTTTATTTTCTTAAATAATATTTTTATATATTATAATATAATATATTAATATTATAAACTATGTATATTATTTCCCTTTAATTAATAGGTATTTAAATAAATCTATTATTTTCCTCTTGAATTTGCTGATTTTCCCAGTGTACAATGTATCCATGTGCCTCTCTGTACCTAACCGAAAATTTATTTGCTTTGGCATTTCTGAAATGTCGCAGGCAGCGAAAAATGAATTTCGGATTTTAGGTTGCTGGCAAATATGGCTCACCTTATCGGTAACACTGCTGCACATATCACCGAGCAAACAACACACACGGTCCGAAGAATTTCATATTCTATATGTAGGTACTACACACGCCGGGTTCCTTATCAAAATCCATCGGTGATCGGCCTTGGGCACACATCATACTACAAGAAATTAAAGTTATAGGTTTCTTCGGCCCTCTAAAATGCACCACAAAGCGATGAAAATCGAAAATCCGAAGCAACAATTTCGTTTAATTAGTGGACATTAGCAGGGACCCGTCATAGATACAACATCTCCGCCGAAGATCATCATGTTTAGCGATCTGCGGGATATGTAGCAGAGCATTATACCTACATATACCTTCATTGCCTCTGTTTGTTTCTCTAACACACGCTAACACTCGGATGGAGATTACCCATTATCAGCTATATGTATATATATGTTTGTATATACCCCAGAGATCTGAACTACATTTTGCTCTATTTGAAATCTCGCACATTTATACGAAACGAAACGAAACCGAACGAAAGCGGACGACGGCACAAACGACGACAAGTTGTACAAATTAACGTACAAATGAATGACGGAATTAGTACGTGTGCTCTTTGTTGATCTTTCGAGAAGATTAGGGGAAGCCATGGGGGATATACAACATATTTATGTAGCTGCTTAGAGGCCCTTTTTCTTATTTCCCTGCTGGTCCAAAATTTCTTTAAACAAACTTAAAATGTCTCCAAAGGAGAGAGCTAGAAAGAGCACACTCCCAAAAAAGATGCACTGCACTACTTTTCGGATGCCACATGTATCTGCTGAATACACTCGACTGAGAGGCAATTCATTAGCAACACGCAAATGAATTAATAACACCAAACTACGAGAATATTTTTCAAGTTTTTTCCTTTGTTAGCACTTCCCCCAAAAGGGTTGAATCTATGCAATGATTGTCGATTTGTTTACACACTTCGATCTATCTCTGGTTGAATAGTTCGCTAGATGCATGGGTACACAGCCGATGAATAGAATTAATTATTAAGGAATTAACTTTTGCCCGCCAATTGTTGTTGAAAAGGGGTAACAACTGAAAAGAAAAACAGGGGAAGTCAACAGAAGCAGGTGGCATAAAGTATGTTATTAAATATCTAGTATATATTATTAAATATTGTATATGAATACATATTTATCTTGGAGTAAGGGCATCTGATAAGGTGGGGAATTGTATTAAATGAAAAGAGCATAGAAAATTCTAGTAGAAGATTTATTTAGAGTTAAGTTTTTGAATATAAGATTGATATTATAGCTACAGGCACTTTAAAGTATTATTTGCATTGGAAATTATTTGATTTTATAAGCCATATTTTAATATAAATCTTTATTTATAAAATTACTTCATTAGAATTTAATTAAACAAAATTCTGGCGTTCTTAAACTCTACCTTCAAGCATCCCTGACAATGCTTTAATCTCCTTTAAATTCCAAATACCTTAAAAAAAACAATTTCCCAAAAATATCTTTAAATCAATTCATTTCTTAACCCCCACACTTGAAACGACTTCAAAGAGTATTTTCCTCAACCTTTCATATGATTAATAGAGCACCCCAAAAATGTCACGGAATCTCCAAGTTTTTCTAGGTTTTCCCCCCATTTTTCCACTGAGGTGGTGGTCTCATGCCCAGTTTTCTCCACCGTTTAAGCACTCCTCGAGAAAAAACGACAAACAAACAAACAGACGGACAGAAAATTTTCATTTTGTTCCCCTCTTTCTTAAAAGAAGTCAAACATTTTTCCATCTAACAGCAACAACAATATTGATAATTTCCACTGCACTCAAATAACAAAAAGTGCAAACAAGGAAAAAAAAAGGAAAGAAATCAACAAACTCTCAACAGGAGCTTCAATGCCAAAATACAAAAGAAAAAAGAATAGATGATGAAGAAGAGGGGACCACGTGACGGCAGCAACAAAAGCAAAACAAACAAAGCATGCACGACTTTGCCACCCACCGCCCACTGGCACCACCCACCCACAACCTCCTGTGCCACCCAACGACCTACTGTTTAACACACGCACACCCACGCATGATCATTTATAAACTGTCGGTTTCGTGTGCACACGTATGTGTATCTATGAGTTTCATTTTTTTGTAGCTGTTGTCCAAAAGGGAAAAACACTTGGGAAACACTGGGACAGGAAATGCCCTAAGTGGCAGCTCACGCACTTGGCTTTGGGACTCCCTTGGAAAGCCTTCGAACTTGAGAGAACCTTCAGCGAGTTTTTGAACTCCAAGATACCCATGTTTGCATTTTAATAGGAATTCATCAAGCTGAAATCCAAGAAACTCTCTAATTAACACAGTCAAAAGTTCCAGAATGTTTAGTAAACCCATAAAAAGTCTGTTTTATCCACAACAAATTAGTTGTTCGTGCGTGTTAAAATTAGGAAAACCCAATAAAACTTTAAATAAACTTGAAACTTTTCGTATTAATTTATTTGTTTATTTAAAATTTATTTTTAGAATCAATAAAAGTTATTTTTAAAAAGGTGGTTTGATCATTTTATCTAATAAAGGAATGCATTTAAAATATATTTTAAACTCTAATAAAAAGGGTTTTTTTGGAACAATTCATAAAAATATTTTGAACTTAGTAAAAAAATTGTGGTATTATATTTTACATACTTTTAAAACACAAATTAATATATTGAAGGTTTATTCAAGTACAAATTTAATTTATTTTAAACAAAAAATTATATAAACTTGCGTATAACTTTATTTATATTTATTATAAGAATACTTTTAAGACTCAAATAAATATATAAAGCCTTTATTTGAGTACAAATTTAATTCGTTTTATAAAATCAAAAAAAAATTTATAAGCTTAACGAATTTATTAGGTTTTTTATATTTTTATATTTTCTACATTATTATTTTATTTATTAACAGTCCCTTTTCCTTCCCACATATCCTCATACTCTCCAAGTATTCACAACATCGAATAAACCTTTGAAATCCCCATAAAAATAGTGGATTGATATTTATATTATAAATACACAAACAAAAAATATAAATGAAACAAGCTCATGAGACTTTATTCCATATTTTCTACACAATTAATCAATTTCTTAATATACCCATTTTTCTACGAATACATCTAAAATGTATAAAAACATCTGATAAATCGAATATAACCTTGAAATTCCCATAACAATAGTGGATTTGTAATTATATAAACACACAAGACAAAAAAAATATAAAAACAAACTTATGAGACTCTATTCTATATATTCTACAGGATTAATCGATTAATCGAGTCTTTTCCCACCAAGACATCTAAAATTTTTCAAAACATCTTGTAAATCGAAAATACCCTAAAAATCCCCAACAACAATAGGTAAGAACTTCTATGCAAAAGGAGCCTTGGAGGCCAGACAAAATAAAAAGAGGAATATAATGCTACCTGGGTAACCATTTTGATTGAGCAATTCTATTTTATTGAACACTATTCCGATTCAGCCAACCCCTCCGTCCTCTTGTCCAGTTAAATGGGCAATCGTTTTCCGTTTTTATTGGCCAACTGTTAATTGAATTAGTTTTTTTTCCTTCCCCAGTTCCATCTTATCAACTAACAAACAGATAGGAATATTTCTTTATTTTCTTTGCGTCTTCTTCTTGCTATTCTATGCCTTCGATGGGAATGTAAATTCAATTAAAATTTTGCGTGTGACGTTCGCAGTAAGTAAGTAAGGATAGGGGGGTGGGATGGGGTTGATGAGGTACAGAAACTATGGCCACATAAATTATTTATACTACACACTCATATATAGACTCACCTTGAACCGAGCATTTTCGTAAAAGTTTAATTTATTTTTGCCCGAGCCAAAGAACAAATAAATACAAATTAGAGAGAGATGGAGAATAAGAAGCTGAGCAAGAGACAGGTGTGCACTGAGAAGAAATATGATTGATTTTATGAATGAAAAATTAAAAAATATTGAAACCCTCTTGAAGTTATTAGAAAATAGCACAGAATATTTTTCTGGACAAAAAAAAACATTTTTAATTTCTTGTAATTTTTTTAAACATAATAAACCTTTAACTTAATAAAAAAACAATTAGTTCTTATTATTTTACAATTCTTTCAGATAAAACTTTAACACAAAAATGAATTTTATAAGGATTTTAATTTAATTTCTTCTAAAATAATGTATGTACTTTGATGGATATGTTTAAAGACATTGAAATAAATATAAACAAATAGTTTGAAAGATCTAATGTATGCTATATGTATATAAAAATGATTAAAAAGTATTTATTTTAATAATCTTAAAAAATTATTTGTCTTTAATCTTTCAAAACCCTTTTAAATAATGAAATATTTCATTTAAAATCAATTTCTCAAAATCTTTCAGTGCATCTTTTGCTTTCTTGATTGCTTTTCGTTGTTTGTAATTTCTAAGATATTTTACATTTGCGTTATTTTGAGAAATCTCAACAATTTTTCAATTTACTGTCAGGCAACGATGACGACGACGCCGACAGCGACGCCGGCTGCGCGTTGACGACAGCGTCAACTGTCAATTAACGCAGCATTTTACCGTTGGGGGGTGGATTTCCTATGGAAGGGAATGGGGGGGGGGGTAACTGAGTGGGGTAAGACATGGGCTTAGGTCTTGTGATTGATCTGTGCGGCAAAATTCCTGGTTGGGGGCGTAAATGAGCAACCGAAAATGTTTGAATACCGCACAGAGCCCCAACCCCTTTTTACTCCCCCCTGACAAGTGTCACTTACAATGGTTTTTTGGAACAACAACAAAAAATTACATGAAAAAATAACAAATCCATGGAACTGTCAGCGTCACAACTTCACACGCCGCTCACCTTCCATTTTGCCAGCCACAAAAACAAACACACTCAAACATATACACTTCTTTGGGGACTCTGCAGCAATCTGGGCTGCCCTTTTCGCTGTCACTGCTCCTGCCAATACATCAAATCGTAAAGCGGAAAAGAAAAGTACAAAAAATTGGGACACTTAGAAAAATCACACAAAATTCTGAAGATAAAACAAATTTATGGTTTGGGTCTATATTTATATGCAATATGTAACCTAAAATCCACAGAAAATAATAAGAAATCAATCTGGAATATTTTATATATTGTGAAAAAAAGTGTGTTCCATAATCCCCCCCTATAACATAAATAAATGGTCAATTAGGAACATATTTCTGTATATAAAAAAGTAGTTTAAAAATGTTTCAAAAGAATGAGACCCCTACAATTATTAACCCCATAAACACAAGTTTTTAGTAAGTAAGATTTTAAACCATTTTAAAATGCACTTAAAAGTATGCAACAAATTAATTTAGTTCCCAACAATCAATGGAAATTGAAGACGAAAGACCGTTTTTAGATAGATAATGCTCAATTAAATATGTGTATGATAATTTATATCTGTATAATTTTTAAAAAGTCAGAAATTAAGTATAATTTTCTCTACCGGATTTATGAATAAATATCGAATTTTTAAAGTTTTCTAAATATAAAAACAAGGTACAACATTATAAAGGGTATTATTATATTAATATTATACTATTAATCCCAGAAACTAATAAGTTTTTAGTAAGTAAGATTTAAAATCATTTTTTAATGCACTCAAGACTATGCAATAAAGTAATAAAGTTTCCAACAATCAATGTAAATTGTTTGTTAATCGGTCGAAAGAACGTTTTTGGATAGATAGATAGATTTCATACATTAAACTCTGTATAAAGTTAAAAAATAATTCAAATTTTATATACCTGATAATCAGGTCCTGATTAATAAATAAATAGCCAATTTTAAACATTTTTTGAAATTTATGTACCCCGGAAACGAATTTATTTTAAATAAATAAGATGAAAAGCCTACAGTAAAGTACAACTTGGTTAACTAATTCAAAAAAAAATTAACAAAAATAATTAAACCAACTAATGATCAATAAAATATATTATATATTATATAATTTTAATATCTTAAAAATGTCAAATAGTATTTACAATTAAAACCCCAAAAAACAACTAATTTTTGTGTCTGTAGCCGAATTGAGTTTCAGTTTCAGTTTCAGCTTCATCTTCCCTCGCTCTCAAGTGGCGCATTTTTCACATCTGTTGACACTTTGCCGCTGGGCAGCAGCAGCAGACCGCAAAGGCAACAAAAACAAGCGATAAGAGTGTGTGTTGTGTGGTGTGTGGTGCGCCTGTGTATGAGTGTGAACGAGTGACCCGCCGCTCTTGAGCTGCACTGCAATTCAAAACAAACTGCAAAACCGCTGAGAGCTCCGCTTAACAGGCAGCACCAACAATGCACTTAAACTCCACCACGTGCTTATTTAAGTTGGCTTTTCAATTATTTGTTTTTTATTTATTGTTGCCGGTAGATCCCCCGCTGTACCCTCTCTTTCTACGGCTATTTTATCCACCTCTTTCGCTCGATACAGTGGCATGAGATGCTGCGAGTATGTGGGTCTCATAATTGATTGTTGTGGTCGCTAATTAAGCCTGCGTGTGTCATTTTCTTTTAATGGGGGGAGTGGAAATAGGGCTCGCAATTAAATTTCAGTATTTCTGTGTGTTGTGATAGTTAAATTTTAATTGAAACATTTATGCGAAGAGCAAAGAAAAATTATTTTTACGAATATCTGAAGAGGTCTCATTTTGACACCCGCATATTAATTACTTCTCATCAGTAAGGAAGTGTTACGACTTCTTACATTTTATGTTGTTAAATTAATTGAAAAGTGTTTTCATATTCGTATATTAACTGATTTTTCATATTTTATTGAGGTACAAATTCTGAGTTCATGAAATCCGTTTAATTTACTTAATAATTTTATGTTATTTAAGTATATTTTTGCTTAATACCTAGAATATAATTATATAAACATGTTTATACTAAAATTTGTACAAAATATGTTGCAATTATTTTTATTTCATATTAAAATACACGAAAAAATATATGTACAAAATATATAAAATTTTTATATTATTTCATAATTAGAGTCACGAAAAAAATATAACTTTTCCTTATTGAAGCTTCAAAATTAACCTTTTTGTTCAAATTGTTATTAAACGCCATCTCAAGTATTTTTCAATGAATTTTTAATATTTATAGAAAACCAATTATACTTAGATTTAAATTAAATAAACTAAATAGTTAAACCTTGTAGAATATAAAAAAAAAAAAATTGTACTTCTAATGCTAAAATTATTATTTTAAAGTCTCATTCAGATCTTATTTCACAAAATTTGCCAGTGATTACTTCGAAAATTTGCTCCACCGCGTTTAATCGGTTTTACAGCTGGTCACTAGGCCAAAACTAGTTATTAAAGTTGTTTCTATGATTTGATATACAAGCATACGTACAAATATACATACATCTATACATTTTTTTTTTGTATTTCTAAACTTAACCTTGTGTTAATTGGGTTTTGGCCATCTATAAAATTGCCCCAACAATTGTTGGCATTTTTCGCTATCTAATCCAATTTCTGTACATATTATATTTAGTATTAAATTTTATGGCCAATAAAATTTGAATTTTATTCTGGCACTTGAACACACACATACACACAGCGCACACCAATATAGTTCACGCAATAAAATAAATAAATAAAAAGCTCTCTGGCTTATTGGACTTTTTTTCATAAAATGTTTTTCTTGTTGATTATAGTTTTGCGGTGGCTTTTATTGTATTTATTGTTGTTTGTGAGGTTGTTACTGCTGCTGCTGCAAATTGATTGCCTGCAATTTGTATGCGAAACAGCGATGGCAGAAAGTACCGTTTTTATGTGTCTTTGTGGCGCCTTTTAATTGAACCGCCTGTGTGTGAGTGCACGTATGTGGTTTGATTTGGTGTGAGTGTTAAGCCAGGTTCGCTCACTCTCTCTCATTCTCTCTCTTTATGTTGCTAACTGGCTTAGCCGCTCTTTTTTTTATATCGCTCATCGGTCTATGTAAATTGGCGCTTTTATTTTTTGCGTGGCAATGAACGATCGCGTTTTGCTTTTGTTTCTATCGTATTTCAACACGTGTAGATTGATATCGCTTTATCAAGCCCGTCTCTATCAGTCGCTCTCTTTTACACTTGTGTAATATACACAGCAAAAAATTCAAAGGGATAACTTTCATAATTCATATTTATATTATTAAAATTTAATTTTTTATTGAGTGAATTTTATTACATTTTTACTATGCAGTTTTCTTATGCTTTATTACTAATGTTATTAATAATAATTATTAGTAACAAAAAACAAAAGCGTGATCTAAAAAAAACAAGGAAAGTTCATGCAAAATATTGGAAACACAAATCATTGCATACTTTTACGCAAAGAACTTTTCATTGCCTACATTTTACGGCTGCTAAAGATGTCTCATTTGACGCATAAATTAGTTTAATTATGAAATATAAAATGTAAAAAAGACTTAAAAAACAATACATTATTTTCCGGCACATAATTTTAAATATATTGCGATATTGCGGGGTATACAATTTGTGGCATAATTTTAGACTTAATGTGTAGAGATTCAATTCAACAGTAAAATTTAATCTTGAGCTTGTACTAATGTGGATCAATAGAGTGGAAATTCGTTAGTATATTTGAAATTAAACTCATATTATACATATGTATCTATTACATGCAAAAATTATTTATTATTATTATTGTAGAGAGTCTTTTTATACGATTAAATTGTTACTTATATCCCTTAAAACAAATATCTCTCTAATTCGATTATCTGATCAAGAATATTATTATTTATTATTATTATTTTTTATTGTAACAACAAATATAATTTATTTATTTATTACAATGCAATGCATTGTTTTAAAGGCAGATAAACTATGGCCTTCAGGCTAAGAATATTATTATATTCCTCCCTTTCGTATACATTTGAAATTTAATATATCCCCTTAGTTCCCGTTCTCCAATTTTAGTCGAATTTCTTTCTGTGTAGTTCTAATTACACATCCACAGACACACACACTCGCCGAATGGTAGACAGATACACGCATACAGTGACCGATTACACCGCAGACCGCAATACATGTGTATGACATAATATTAATTTTTGTCGTCGACAGAGGCGGCGACGCGACGGCTCCCCCATTTCATTTTAAGCCTCTGTCCGTTGTCTGGCCCCCGCCACCCACTTTCTGCGACCCCCTCTCGCACACTCACTCCTCGCACCGTTTCGCATTCGCAATTTGAATGAGTTCCAGCGGGTGCAAGCGAGAGAGACTGCTGCTTATTACCGCACTTGATGGCGTTGCAGTTTTGTTTAGATTTCTCTGGTTTTCGTTATTGCAAATTGACGTAATG